>JAXCGZ010009824.1:0-74827 GCA_037179515.1 Halocaridina rubra | reverse complement strand
AAGACAATTAATATGCAACTAGGACTGGTCCAGACAGTTCCAGGTTGAGTCTTCCTTCAGGACAGTTCTTTCCTCATGCCTACATCTACACTGATTATTCTGGCGTATTCATTACACATCTCATGCTATTCCATTACATTTGACAAGTCACAACATTTTGCACATCTGTCTCTTTTACTTTCCTTTTCCTCACATTTGTTATTATTTATGGAAGGTTCACAACTAATGGCCCCCAGTACCAGGCATAGTGGGGTGCAAAGAATCTCCAGGGATCGTGTTGATTCCATCATTGGCTTGAAAGCAGACACGCCTGGTGGTAGTAATGGTTCTGCTCTAAACCTTGCACCTCCCAATAGATCTGCTTCTTTCACTCTTCACTATTCAAATATTCGTGGGCAGAACTCTAATCTTTCGTCTGTGGAACAGCACTTGGGCACTTAACTCCCTACAATCCTCCTCCTATCTGAAGCCCAGCTGTCTATACATGCATCCACCTACCCATTCCAAATCTCTCACTATAATCTGTATACTCGTTTTCGTTCCAAAGGTGGGGTCTGTACATACTGCAACATTAACACTCCTACTGTGAGGCTCATGGACCTTGAATCTCCTGACTTTGATGTTCTCTGGCTATAAGTCTATCTCTCCACTACCACTATCATCCTTTGCTTCTGCTACTGTTCTCCAAACTCCACAGAGTTTGTTTCTTTCTTTGAATATCTCTCCTCGTGCCATGAGTCCTTTCTATCTTCTCACTCATATGCTGAAGTTCTCTACATTGGAGACTTCAGTGTACACCACAGTGAGTGGCTTCATTCTTCTCACACTGATGTGGGATGTAGTGAGGCCCTTGCTGTCTTTATTACTTACGATCTGGAGCAAATTATCAAATATCCTACTCGCGTTCCTGATCATCACAAACATGCTGCAAACACTCTTCACCTATTTTTTACTTCAAACCATTCAACCTACTCTTATTCTGTGCTTTCCCCTCTTGGTAAATCTGACCACTCTATGATCTCTGTCTCTTCTATTTTCGGTCCCCCACCACCAATCCCTCCTACTCAGTGCCGCCTTTGGTGCTTCGAACAAACCCAACATGAAAATTTGCGTAACTTTCTCTTTGACTTCCCATGGGATGACTAGTGCTCTCGGTCCCGCAACCCTGATCAGGTAGCTCTAAAAGTTGCTGAGATTGTGACCGCGGGAATGGAGGCATACATCCCCTCTTCTACAAACACTTTCTCTCTCCCTAAAACTTGGTTTGACAGTGCCTGCTCTATGGCAATCCAGGCTAGGAATCAAGCTCGCCGATCTTACCAAGCCTTTCCTTTCGATTTAACTCGCTCTGCTTTTATCATAGCTAGGAATCGCTGTACTGCTCAGATTCGAAGGTCTAATGCTTCCTTTATAAGAAGGAAAGTTGATGACCTTAACTCCTCTCCCACTTACAAATGCTTCTGGTCCTTTGCCAAAAACCTTTCCAAAAACTTCTGTAACTCAAGCTTTCCCCCTCTCATTCGTTCTGATGGTTCTATAGCTTGCTCTTGTATGATAATAACCTTGACCACCAGCATTCTGTTTTAAATATTGAACTAGAAAAAATTATCAACTGGGTCTCTGTTAATATATTAAAGCTAAATGTTTCCAAAACTGACTATATCTTATTTCAAAATAGATCTGTAGTACACAATATTGGTCAAGTTAATATGAATGGATATGAAGTTAAATGAGTTCATTGTAAAAAATTTTTGGGAGTAATTATTGATGAAAATTTAAGTTGGAAATATCATATTCAATCTGTCTGCTCAAAACTGTCCAAGACGTGTGGAATTTTGTATAAAATTCGCCATAACCTGACAAATGAGGCCTTAAAGAGCATATACTATTCCCAGTGTTATCCTCATGTTATATACTGTTTGTCCATCTGGGGTTGTACTTGGCCGTCAATTGTAAGGGATGTATATGTAACTCAGAAATGACTGATCAGAACTATTACATATAGTGAAAAATATGACTCAACTTCCTCTTTATTCAAGGAGCTAAACTTACTTAACTTTAATTACTTGATACAATATTTCTGTCTTATTATTATACATAGTGATGTTAATGATAACAGAAAATTATTTAGATTTATTCAACACAATCATGGATCCAGAGGTAACAATATAAATTTGACATGTCCACAGCCGAGAACAAGCTTGTACAAATTTTCTATTCACTGTTTTGGCCCAAAATGTTGGAATGCATTACCAGAAACTTTAAAAACAATAACTGGCACAACTTTATTTAAAAAGAAACTCAAACAGCATTTATTTACTAGGCAAAATCAAGCAGCTGTTGATTAATAATTAATACAGTATTGGTGTATCATTATGTCCAGGTTAAGGTCAGGCTACTGCTTTGTTTTATTACAAGATAAGTATGAGATTGCTATATTGGAGCTTTTGTTAACTATTACTGTCATACTTTAAATTATGCAAAATGTATATTAAACTGCCTGCCAAGGAGCTCTTGCTCAGGAGGCTAGTGCCTCTGAATATAATGTATATATTTATTCATGTATGTATTCTAAATATTTGGCAATAAAATCTATGTCTATGACTATGACTGACAAAGCCACTCTCTTTGGCTCTCATTTTTCTGCCAACTCTTCTATCAATGATTCCAGCGCACCTGTTCCTCAGTCTTTTCCTGTTTCTAACCCTATGCCCTCCCTTATCCTTTCTTCACGCAAAGTTCATAAGGTTCTTTGCTCGCTAAAGACGAACAAGGCATCTGGTCCTGATGGTATCCCTGCAAGGTTCCTTAAGGAGTTTGCAGATGAACTAGCTCCCGTGCTTTGACATCTTTTTCGCCTCATTCTGTCAACCAGTATCTCTCCTTCATCTTGGAAGCATGCTCTAGATCAACCTGTTCCTAAGCAGGGTGACCGTTCTATTCCTTCTAACTACAGAACTATTGCTCTAACCTCCTCTATTGCTAAAGTTTTCGAAACTTTGCTCAATACTCACTTCTTGAAACGCCTTGAATCTAACTCACTTATCTCCGATCACCAGTACGGCTTCCGCAAGGCAAGATCCCAGTCCTAACTTACTCATGTATGGTCATCTTCTCTGAGGAACTATGGGGAATCCTTTGTCGTCGTCCTTGATATCTCTAAGGCTTTTGACAGAGTCTGGCACAATGCTCTGTTGGCCAAACTCCCTGCCTATGGCTTTACCCCTTCTTTCTGTTCTCTGATTTCCAGTTTTCTTACTAACCGTTCTATATCTGTAGTTGTTGATGGCGTGACATCTAGCCCTTTCTCTGTCACCAGTGGTGTTCCACAGGGCTCTGTTCTTTCACCTACTCTCTTCCTTCTCTTCATCAATGATCTTCTACAATCCCCATCTTCCTCTCTTCTTCATGCCTTTGCTGATGATTCTACCCTTCACTTTTCCTCTGCCTTTTCTTCACAACCTTCATCTGTTACTCGTAATCAATCTCGTATCACTCTTTCTTCTACTCTTAACTCTGATTTGCAGAGAGTATCTGAATGGAGCATTCAAAATTTAGTTAAATTCAATGCCTCCAAGACACAGTTTCTGGCTATCTCTTTATCTTCTTCTCCTCCTTATAACCCTATTGTCTTCGAAACTAATGAAATTTACCCTCTTAACTCTATCAATATATTAGGAATCCATATAGCCTCTAACTTGTCTTGGAGGAATCACATAATCCAAATTTCTAAATCTTCATCCAAAAAAAATGGGGGTTTTGTTTCGTTTTCGTCATTACTTTTCCTCATTGCAGTTACTTAAAATTTACAAAGGTCTTATCCGCCCCTGCTTAGAATACTGCTCAAACATCTGGGGTGCTTCTTCCTTTACTTATCTTCTTGATAGGGTTGAATCTAAGGCAGTCAGACTCATTAATAATCCTTCTCTTACTTCTAACCTGGATTCTCTCTCTCTTCGCCTTAAGGTATCTTCCCTTTCGCTTTTCTATCGCTACTACTTCCATCACTTCTCTGATAAGTTGGTGAGTTGCATCCCTCCTCCACTGCCGAGGCCGCGTAACACTCGTGAAGCAGCCTCCTCTCACAGGTACTGTGTGAAGATTTGTAGCTCACGGATTGGTCGGTGCAGCGACTGCTTCATCCCATCTACCTCCAGACTCTGGAACTCTCTTCCTCCTTCTGTCTTTCCTAATTCTTGTGGCCTTTCATCCTTCAAAAAGCAGATCTATCGTTATCTCAGAGCCTAGTCCTCCATATCTCTGGGTCCTCTGTACTTTGACCGTTTTTTTCTGCCAGTCGTTTTCCTTTGTGTGACATTACCTCATCTGTCTTGCCCTTAACCTTTTTCTTTTCCTTCATCTTGGTATTTTCTCGTGCCCGGGCCTTTATTGATGAGGGCAGTTTCTGCCTGTCCCGGTGTCACAATGTTACAATATTTGATATAATTGTTATTTTGTTAATGAATGCATCCATGTTTTGTTTACATTGAAAGTAATAAAGATGCCCACTAGGTGGCCAGACAAGAACTGTTAAAAATGCCCTTTCAGTCTCCTATATTATTGTGCCTCATTCATATATAAATATCTCCAAATTTAAGGAGTATCAAACATGGTGGCAACACTCAATAGACTAAGTATGGTTTGCTGTTCATTTTGAATATAGGGCATTGCATATTATCCAGGAACTTTCTGTGTGATTAAGTAAATAAGACTACCGACCGGCATGGCAACAGCTAATCTAGCCCCTCCAGATAAATATGCATTAAAGAGCGAAAGTGAGCAAGATTGGCGATTTTTTCGTCAAAAATTCGAGCTGTATATACTGGCAGCAGGATTAAATGATAAGCCAAGTGAAGTGAAGGTAGCATTACTTTTGACCCATGGGGGTGACGAACTGCTTCGAGTGCATAATGCTACAGAGTTTGGTCCCGTTATTGTAGGGGAGAGTGGATCTTGTGGTGACCCTACAAGGACTTAAACATGGTATTAGAGAAGCTAGATGAGCATTTTGCCCCTAGGAAGCTAATAATAGCATCAAGATATAGGTTTAGATGCTGTACTCAGAAAGCTGATGAGAACCTGGATGAATTTATTACTAGAATAAAAACTCAGGTTAAGGATTGTGATTTTGCAGCAGAAAAAGATGAGGCAATTCGTAATCAAATAGTTTTTGGCTGTAAAGAAGATAAACTCAGAGAGAAATTTCTGAGAGAAGAAAGTATTTCATGGATAGATACGCTCAAAATTTGTGAGGCACATCAAGCATAGCAGAGACAAATGCAAATGATAAAAAGTGAAAATACAGCAAAGTCGGTCATAAATAAAGTTAAATCGACAAAGAACTTTAAGCAGAGTAGGCCTAGTAGAAATTCAGCAGACCGAAAGAGTGAGGACCCAAGTTTTGTGAACAAGAACCAGTATAGGCCTAAGTCAACCCAAAGTTTGTCGACGAAGGATCCAGCTCTACGAAAATGTAAGTTCTGCGGAACAAGGCACGTGTGGAGTAAGAAGAAATGTCCAGCCTATGGAGGGAAATGCAACTACTGCAACAGGCTGAATCACTTTGAATCTCAATGTTTGGAGAAAAATGGACATGCACAAGCATCTAAGAAGATGGGTGTGAATGCAGTTGACGGTGACGATTCCAGTTCAGATACTCCAGCCGAGCATATCCTAGGTGTCAAGTTGCAGACGAGATGTGGAGAGCCAGAAGAAACGAAGGTGAATAAAAGTGATAATCCCTGTACACAGCAAGTGATGAAAGTGAATAAGTGTCAGAAAAATCCAAATATCTATATACCGATCTGAAAGTTGGTGAAAATAGTGTCACATTTCAAATTGATAGCGTAGCAGGTGTAAATGTGTTACCTCAAAATATGGTTCCCAATAATGTAAAAATTGAAGCTAGTGAAGGGTTACAACTAGATATGTGGAATAATTCCGCAGCCAAACCAATTGGAAAATGTAGAATTAAAGTGAAAAATTAGATAAATTCAAAGAGATATAATGTTGAGTTTATTATTGTGGCTGAGAATTATATGCCTTTGTTAGGAGAACATGCATCAGAACAAATGGGTTTCCTTACCATCAATTATGATAACATATGTTCTGTACACAGTGAATCTTGTAATACTGATGTTTTTCAGGAATATTCAGATGTCTTTGGTAATGAAATTGGTAAGTTACCTGGGGTGGTACGGATGACTTTAGACAAAGAAGTCAAGCCATTTGCTATGTCTTCATGTAGAGTGCCAATTCAACTTAAAAGGAATGTAAAATCCAAATTATCTGAGTTAGAGAAACAAAATGTCATTTGTAAAGTAGATGAACCAACTAAATGGGTGAGTCGCATGGTAGTAGCTTCTAAGAAAAATAGTAAAGACATAAGAATTTGCATAGATCCTCAGCAATTAAATAAAGCCATAATTAGAGAAATGCATCCTTTGCCAATTATCGATGATGTTTTACCTGAATTAGCACAAACTAAAGTGTTCTCTAAACTAGATTTAAGAAATGGATAGTGGCACTGTGTTTTGGATGAAGAGTTAAGTCATTTAACTACCTTTCAAACCCCTTTTGGAAGATATTGGTGGCTTAGACAGCCATTTGGCCTAGCAATCAGTAGTAAAATTTTTCAGAAACAACTGCAGAGCTCTTTAGATGGTTTGCTAGGAATAATTTGCATTGCTGATGACATTTTGGTATATGAAATAGGTAATTCTCTAGAAGAAGCACAGTTAGATCATGATGAAAATCTAAGAAATTTAATGGAAAGATGTCGTAAGCATGGTATCCGTCTTAACAGAGAAAAGGCTGAAATAAGAGAGAGTGAGATAACATTTCTTGGACATGTAATAACTAATGAAGGCCTTAAGCTAGATCCCAGTAAAATTGAAGCAATTGTATCGATGAAAGCTCCAACTAATGTCACTGAGATTCAATGCTTTAGTGGAATGATAAACTATTTGTCAAAACTCATGCCTAGACTCTCTGACCTGATGGTGCTCATACGACAACTTTTACATAAAGACAAAGAATGGTGTTGGGGTGATGAACAGGCTAGAGCTTTTGAGAAAATTAAGTGTTGCATCAATAAGACTCCAATTCTTGCTTATTATGATCAAAATAAACAGTTAGATATACAGTGTGATGCTAGCAAATGTGGACTTGGTGCAGTTCTAATGCAAGGTGGTAGACCGTTGTCTTATGCAAGCAGAGCTATAACTTACACGAAAAAAATGTATGCTCAGATAGAGAAGGAAATGCTGGCTATTGCGTTTGCTTTAAAGAAATTCCATCAGTACACTTTTGGACAACATACTTTGGCTATAACTGATCACAAACTACTTCAGAGTATAATCTTAAAACCATTAGATAGAGCACCAAAGAGGCTACAAGGCATATTATTGACTGCACAACAATACGATATTGAACTTAAGCATTCTGCTGGTAAGAACATGCATATAGCAGATTTGCTGTCTCGATCATTTCTTAGTGAAACTGAAAATGGTAATGATTTTTAATATGTTAATGTTATATCTTATTTGCCTATTAGGGAAGACAGGTTAAAGAAAATTCGTGATGCTGTGGCCAGTGATGAAATTTTGCTTGAAGTGACAAATATGATAACAAATGGGCGGCCAGAGTATAAATGTAATGTACCTATAACTGTTTTGCCTTATTATCATATCAGAGATGAACTATCTATACAGAATGGACTTGTATTTAAAGGTGATAGAGTTGTGATTTCTGCCAATTTGAGGAAAGAAATTAAACAGGCTATTCAGTCTTGTCACATTGGCGTAGAAAGTTGTCTACGAAGGGCTCGTGAGTGTGTATATTGGCCTGGTATGAATGGTGATATTAAAGATCATATTTCTCAATGTGAAATCTGTTGCAAATTTCAAAAATCTAAGCAGAAAGAAACTCTTATGCCACATGAAGTGTCTGATAGGCCATGGGAGAAAGTTGGCACAGATATTTTTGAATTGAGTAACCAGTTTTATCTTGTAACAGTAGACTATTTCAGTAATTTCTGGGAAATTGATAGGTTAGAAGATATAAAAGCATCTACTGTTATACGTAAGCTAAAAGCACAATTTGCAAGGTATGGTACTCCTTCCATCTTAGTTAGTGACTGTGGAACTCAATTTAGAAGTGATTTATTTCAGAATTTTATAAGAGTGTGGGATATAGAACATTGTACGTCAAGCCCTAAACATCCTCAGGCTAATGGACAGGCAGAATCCGCTGTAAAAGCTGCAAAGTCCATACTCAGAAAAGCCATAGAAAGCAATAATGACCCTTATTTGGCAATATTAGACTACCGTAATTGTCCGTCTCACAGTGATGAATACAGTCCGGCTCAAAAATGCCTATGGAGACGCACACGTACTCTTCTACCAGCTTCTTCAAAGTTGTTGAAACCATCTGAGATCAATGTAGATAAAATTAAGATTATCAGACATTATAGAAATAGCAGGTCTGCAAAATATTACAATGTGCATACCAAAGATCTTGATCCTTTACAGGAAGATACTGTTGTGAGAATAAAACCCACTGTAATGGGAAAGAAAGCTTGGGAAAAAGGTATTGTGAAGGAAGAATTAGACGAGAGATCTTATGAAATTTCAACTGATGCTGGTTTATTGAGAAGAAATAGAGTAGACCTTAATAAGTCAAATGAAAGAAATGTTTCGTATCACAGTAGTGAAGATTCTAGTAATGTAGTACAAAGTCAGCAACAGGTTGAAATTCCACATGATAAACATGTAAATCCAACAAGTGAAAATCTCAGAGTTCAAGAGTCTTTCACTTCTCAAAGGAGAATCACAAAGAGTACAAGGAATATTTTACACTCTAAATATAATTATTTTGTTGTTTACAAAGAGTGATTTATTTTTCGTTTTCAAGATGATAATTTATTTTTTCTTCATAAAAAGAGGGATGTTACAATATTTGATATAATTGTTATTTTGTTAATGAACGCATCCATGTTTTGTTTACATTGAAAGTAATAAAGATGACCACTAGGTGGCCAGACAAGAACTGTTAAAAATGCCCTTTCAGTCTCCTATATTATTGTGCCTCATTCATCTATAAATATCTCCAAATTTAAGGACCATCAAACACACACTATTAAAAAAAAAAAAGTATATGTATGTGTGGTGATCTGTCTATCACACACGGTTTCATGCATTATACCTTGTGTGTGTGTGTGTTTTTTGTTTTTTTTTTTTGCAATACCATAAGTAGTATTACATCAGCCTACATGTATATATTCGTTTGAGAGATTATATTATAACTATCATTTATTTTGTCATTAATTCATCATTTTCTCATGAATAAATGGGATTTGTTTGTAAAGTTAATCTAAATCTTAGGAAATCCTTAATTATGTATAATATGATAAAATATATCCCTTTATTTTAGAATGTGATGCTCGTCTGATTTGTTTACAGAATGGACAAGGACTCCCTCTGAAGACAGCACCAGGTGATGACCTATTGTTAGAGACTCGTAAAATTCGTGTAAATTTATGAGCCTCCCATTTCACCCCTTGGACTAGTGCTGTCGAATTTGTCAAGCAGTGACTGTGTTTCAATATTGTATAAAGTTCTTGGATTTTGAACAATCTTTATTTCAATATTAAGTGTTGTTTGTTTTGATGTGTCCAGCAGTCGTGCCTGGAGCTATAACTCTTTGTTATTTTTGTAAAATTCACCGTATTGCCGCCTAGAGTAAAATTTATCCTTTTCTTTTATGCTGAAATATTGCTCTCCATTATAATAAGTTTTTTTCAATATATTTTTACATTTTATTGATGAGTTTTTCATTTCAGACTGGATTTATGCAGTGTTCAGTTTAATATTATTTAGAGTATTTGTGTCATTAACCAGTGGGAGTTCTCCACTACTATTAAGCAAACATAACTCATGCCCTTCCCCTTTAGTACCATACAGTTTGTCTGTTACATTTAATTATAAGCCAGTAAATTTTAGCCCAACTTTATTTGAAGTTGGTTGAGTAAATATTATTGTGTATGGTAGCCTGCAAAAACTGAGAGCAGACTATTCATTGACCAGGTGAAAGCAGGCATTCTGGGAATAGTCCCCACATATTCTAGTTTTTTCTGGTTCTTTGAACCGGATTAAGCATAGCCTAGCTAACATACTTTACTACATTTACTGTATGAAATTTGGAATAGACTACCTTTGGTATTGTTTTTGAACTATGATATTAAAACACTGTACATAAATTCATGGCATATTTTTTGTGATATCACTGCTGATGTCGAATTCTTTAGTCCAAAGGAAGGTTTAGATTAGCTATTTGAATACATGCGTATGCAATCAAGTGTACCTAGGATATAGATATTATAATCCTAGTGAATTCAAGTATTAGTTTAGTTTGGCCACATAGCCAAAATTATTGTGATTTGTATACAGTAAAGATTGATCCAGCAAGATGTCTTTACCATCAATCGATGAAAGTGAAGCGTTTGAACTTTACAAGGTTGTAACCGACGATCTGATAGATATGCTCAGTTCTATAGAACATGACCTTAAAGCGTCTCCTCCACCATCCTTACGGTCGTTACAATTTTCAGAAGCAGAACTTACAAAGTTGTATGAGTCCATTGATGTACATTGGACAGCTAGTCAGGATGCTATTGATAATACCCAGCTTAGCCTAGTTTCTAGAGAGCACAGAACTCTGAAACGTAATGCCTATAAAGTGCTCATACAAATTAAGTCAGCTATAGATGATCATTTGTCCTTTGGTAGTCAAGCACAAGCTACAACTAGTCAAGCTCCTAGTCAGACAGTAGTACCTGCTAGACCCCTTCCACACCCTAAGTTGCCTGAGATTATGATTCCTGAATTTGATGGTCAGTTGAGTCAGTGGAATTGTTTTTGGGGTTCCTTTAGTAGTTTAATTGATAGTCGTCAAGACATTGAGCCAGTATTGAAATTTAGCATGCTCAGATCTTATTTGAGAGTTAAAGCTTTTAGAACCATTGAAGGTCTTCCCATAACTAGTGGTAATTACAGTATAGCATTAAGTTTGTTGAGAAAAAGCTTTGCAGACAATGACCTTTTGTTGCAACAATTACATTTAGATTTGATGAGCATCAAACCCCCTGAACATAATTTAACTGAGTTGACTGAATTTCAGTTAACATTTCAACGTTTGTTGATGCAAATAGAGGGTGTAACCCAAGTACCTTGTGATGACTACCTAACAAAGACATAATTGCTAAGAAACTTAGTCCTAAAACTTTAGAGTACCTTTTTAATAAGAACAGTACTTATACTTTGACTATTACACAATTGAAGGATGGTATTGGGCACCTTATCAAGGTCATGGAATGTTCTTGTATTCTCTCTGATCAGTCTAGGAATAAGCAAGGCTCACATTCTGATACACATTCCAAAACTAAAGTAGTAGTTAGTCAGAATTCTAGTACAAATTCTAATCATAGGTTTAGTACAGTACCTAAACAAGTAGTTGCGTCCCAGACTCAAAATAAGTCTAATTCGTCATCTAGCAATTCAAGTACTTGGAACAAACCTTGTCTCTTTTGTAAGGATATTCACAATACTAAATTTTGTTCTAATTACGCAACTCATGAAGCCAGGAAGAACAGAGTTAGAGAGTTAGAACTATGTTTCGTGTGCATGCAGGAAGGCCATTGAGCCTCACAGTGTAGAGAGGCGGCTGAGTGTAGAAACTGTAATGGCAAACATCATACCTTTCTTTGCATGAAACTAACCAACCGTAGTACTGCAGTTAATCAAGTGTCAGTTCCGTCTAATGCCCCAACAGTTATTAATAATGGAACTAACCTTGACAGTAACATTCCCACTAATCAAGTAGTAGTGGATGATAAGTTTAGAATCCTGTCAGGAAGAGATGACAGTGTCGCTAATTCTGTTCAAACAGATGACCAGACTAATAAGGTTCCACTTCCTTCAGTAGCACTTCCTACAGCAATTGTTAAGATTTCTGGTGCTGGGGTACGTGAAACAGTTAGGATATTTTTAGATCCTGGTGCTCAATGGTCTTTCATTCATTCTGCAGTAGTATAGGCCTTAAACTCAATCCAGTGTTTCGTATCTCACTTAAACTGACTTCATTTGGTAATCAAGCAGAAAGCATTTCGTGTGACGTCGTTCGTGTTGTAGTGCGCAAAGGTACACAACGTATTTCGATTTATGCTGTCGTCTATGATAAAGTTAACACTACGTTATATTAACCTGGCATTGCTAGTGTTGCAGAAACACTCACAAAAAAGGGGATCAAACTTGCAGAGCCTAACATTGATTCTGATGTGATTAGTAACATAGGTATGATAATTGGTGCAGATTACTATTCTAGATTTGTGACCAACCGTACTTTCTATTCCGGAATTACACTTTTGTCTAGTCCAGCAGGTTCAATTATCTTTGGACCTTTGCCAAAGTGGGCAATTAGTTCTGAGTCAGTTAACACAGTTAATGGGCAACATGTGCTTTGTGCTCGTGTAGAAGTACAAACCTTTGAGTATGAAGTTCAGAACCTTTGGAATTTAGATGTTATTGGTATTAAGAATGAAACTTTAATGCCTGAGGAAGTACAATCAGTGAGTCATTTTGAGTCCACTTGCCAGAAGGTAGACAATCAGTATTTTGTGCAATTACCATTTAAGGGCACTGAGAGACCAGCAACTAACTATAGAAGAGCTTATGGTCAGCTCATGTCACTAGCTAAATCCTTTGCAACTCGTCCAGAACTTTATGGACAATACTCAGAGATTTTTAATGATTACATTGAATTGGGATTCATTGAGAAAATTGATAACCCTTCAGTTACAGACGAATTGACTCATTACTTACCTCATCATCCAGTCTACAAGAATTCTCCTACCACTCCTATTAGAGTAGTGTTTAATGCTTCTAGTAGAGCTGATTCAAAATCGAAGAGTCTGAATGAATGTTTACTAACAGGCCCAAGCCTAACTCATAAACTTGTTGATTCACTCATTGAATTTCACACTAACCCTGTAGCTGCTGTATCAGACATTTCCAAAGCCTTCTTACGTATAAGTATTTTGCCAAACTGCAGAGATTTCTGTAGATTCTTGTGGTTCGAGGATGAAACACTTAAGAAGGTAGTTACCTATAGATTTAAAGTAGTACTCTTTGGTGCAACATCATCTCCCTTTTTGCTTCAGAAAACACTCACATATCACTTGGAGACACATTCACATCCAGTAGCTAAGTCTCTGATCTCTCATTTCTATGTAGATAACTTTGTTTGTACCTATTCAGACTCTGAACAGTTAAAAACAGAGTATCCCATCGTAAATTCTATTTTAGCAGAAGCCTCTATGCCATTACAAGGTTGGGTGAGTAATGATGTAAAATTTAATGATGAAGTAGGTGTTAATCATGACCAATTGGATCTGAATAATGTAAATGATTTAGGAATTTCTTGGAATGTTGTAAACGATGAAATCAAATTGTACTCCAGTAAGAAAGTGTGCAAGGAGGAGTGTGTGCATCATCAAATCACCAAGAGATCAGTTGTATCTGTAATTGCTAGTGTATTTGATCCTTTAGGAATGTTATCACCAATCTTGATCAAGGGAAAGTTATTCATTTCAAAATTATGGAGAAGTAAGTTTTCTTGGGATGAACCTTTGCCAGAACCTTTGGTACAAGAATTTTCAGTTATTTGCAGAGATTTGAATCAGATGTCAACCATTCAATATCCTAGATTTGTAACTGTCCCTGGTGTATCAGATTTGCACATATTTTGTGATTCATCTAAAGTAGCTTATGGATTAGTTGCAAATGCTGTGGGCTTAAGAGCAAATCTAGTGATATCATTATGATTAAAGTAAGAGTATCACCAAATCCTCCACCCACCATTCCTAAGTTAGAGTTACTCTCACTTACTTTAGCCTCAGCATTGGCTCAGACACTCTTGTCTAATGAGAAATTAGCATTCAAAGGTTGCACTATATGGTGTGACAGTGAAGTTGCCATTAATTGGGTGTATCATGATTCATCATCAGATGTTTTTGTGAGAAACAGAGTGTGTGAAATTTGCAATTTGCGATCTAAGTTTGATTTGAACATTTTACATGTCCCATCTAGAAAGAATCCTGCTGATATATTGACCAGAGGTGTTTGTGTATCAAAGTTGAATAGCAATGTCATGTGGAGACATGGACCTTCATTTTTGCTTAATCCATCAGAATATCCACAACAGAAAGAGTTCATTGTTAAATCTACAGTAGTGTATGAGATTTTAACAGAATCTAATATTAATGAACCCATACTTCCTCATTTTGAGATGAGTAAATATTCATCTCTTACTAAAGTTACGAGAATCATGTCATATGTAAAGCAGTTCTGTAATCATTATTTCCACAAAAGTTCAGGTTGAATACTCCTCATGCTTGTATTAGATTAGCCCAGTTGCAAAGTTTTCCTACTTTATTTGCCTTTTTGAAACGATCTGGGCAAAGTGCTAAACCAGCTTCAGAACTCATAAATTTAGTCAAACAATTAGATTTACATTTGAACAAAGATCAGTTAATTTGTTGTGGCAGTAGATTACAGAATTCAGATCTATCTCCTGAAGCACAATTTCCAATATACTTACCTGCCAAACATCCATTGACCAATCTTATAATAGTTCATTATTATATTCAACATCATCATTGTGGATTAGGACAAATGTTGTCAGGACTTAGGAAACAGTTTTGGATCTCTAAAGGTAGAGTTATTGTGAAGAAAATATTAAAAACATGTATTTTGTGTAAAAAGGCAGTTGGCAAGACGATCTCTCAACCAGGTCCCCCTCCCTTTACAAGAGGAAAGAGTCAGATTTGTTAGACCCTTCAACTCAGTTGGAGTAGGATAGGTTGTAAATGATGCTTTTAAATTTTCTGTTTTTGCTCTATACTTTGTTATGTTTGTACATGTGATTTATTTAGCTTCCTACCCTTTTTGGGAGGAGAGTGTGGTGATCTGTCTATCACACACAGTTTCATGCGTTATACCTTGTGTGTGTGTGTGTTTTTTTTTTTTTTGCAATACCATAAGTAGTATTACATCAGCCTACATGTATATATTTGTTTGAGAGACTATATTATAACTATCATTTATTTTGTCATTAATTCATCATTTTCTCATAAATAAATGGGATATGTTTGTAAAGTTAATCTAAATCTTAGGAAATCCTTATGTAAAATATGATAAAAATATATCCCTTTATTTTAGAATGTGATGCTCGTCTGATTTGTTTACTGAACGGACGAGGACTCCCTCTGAAGACAGCACCTGTTGTTAGAGGCTCGTAAAATTCGTGTAAATTTATGAGCCTCCCATTTCGCCCCTTGGACTAGTGCTGTCGAATTTGTCAAGCAGTGACTGTGTTTCAATATTGTATAAAGTTCTTGGATTTTGAACAATCATTATTTCGATATTAAGTGTTGTTTGCTTTGATGTGTCCAGCAGTCATGCCTGGAGCTATAACTCTTTGTTATTTTTGTAAAATTCACCTTATTGCCGCCTAAACTAGAGTAAAATTTATCCTTTTCTTTAATGCTGAAATATTGCTCTCCATTATAATATTAAGTTTTTTCAATATATTTTTACATTTTATCGATGAGTCTTTCATTTCAGCCTGGATTTATGCAGTGTTCAGTTTAATATTACTTAGTGTATTTGTGTCATTAACCAGTGGGAGTTCTCCACTACTATTAAGCAAACATAACTCATGCCCTTCCCCTTTAGTACCATACAGTTTGTCTGTTACATTTAATTATAAGCCAGTAAATTTTAGCCCAACTTTATTTGAAGTTGGTTGAGTAAATATTATTGTGTATGGTAGCCTGCAAAAACTGAGAGTAGGCTATTCATTGACCAGGTGAAAGCAGGCATTCTGGGAATAGTCACCACAGTATATATATATATATATATATATATATATATATATATATATATATATATATATATATATATATATATATATATATATATATGTATATGTATATGTATATGTATATGTATATGTATATGTATATGTATATGTATATGTATATATATATATATATATATATATATATATATATATATATATATATATATATATATATATATATATATATATATATATATATATATATATATATATATATATATATATATATATATATATATATATATGTATGTATGTATGTATGTATGTATGTATGTATGTATGTATGTAATTACCTAATTGTGTTTACGGGAAAGAGCCCAAAGCTCGTATCTTCCCGTCTCCTGATCGGTTCCATTTTATACTTAGTGATACTTATCATACCTGTCCTTAAAACTATGGATTGAGATAGCATTAACTACCTCCTCGCTTAGCAAATTCCAATTATCAACTACTCTTACACTGAAAAAGTATTTCCTTACATCCTGCAAAGAAGTTTTCTTACGAAGCTTCAAACTATGACCTCTAGTTCTAGAGCCAGCCATATCAAAATATAAAAATGTATGTATGTATGTATATGTATGTATGTATGTATGTATGTGATTACCCAATTGTGATTACCTAATTGTGTTTACGGGAAAGAGCCCAAAGCTCGTATCTTCCCGTCTCCTGATCGGTTCCATTTTATACATAGTGATACTTATCATACCTGTCCTTAAAACTATGGATTGAGATAGCATTAACTACCTCCTCGCTTAGCAAATTCCAATTATCAACTACTCTTACACTGAAAAAGTATTTCCTTACATCCTGCAAAGAAGTTTTCTTACGAAGCTTCAAACTATGACCTCTAGTTCTAGAGCCAGCCATATCAAAATATAAAAATGTATGTATGTATGTATATGTATGTATGTATGTATGTATGTGATTACCTAATTGTGATTACCTAATTGTGTTTACGGGAAAGAGCCCAAAGCTCGTATCTTCCCGTCTCCTGATCGGTTCCATTTTAGACTTAGTGATACTTATCATACCTGTCCTTAAAACTATGGATTGAGATAGCATTAACTACCTCCTCGCTTAGCGAATTCCAATTATCAACTACTCTTATACTGAAAAAGTATTTCCTTACATCCTGCAAAGAAGTTTTCTTACGAAGCTTCAAACTATGACCTCTAGTTCTAGAGCCAGCCATATCGAAATATCGATCCCTATCCACTCTATCATAACCATGAAGGAATTTAAAGACTGTCACCATATCCCCCCTTACTCTTCTAGCTTCGAGTGATGGTAAGTCTAATTCCCTCAGCCTCTCATCATAACTGAGATTGCGTATTTCTGGCACCAGTTTCGTGGCATGTCTTTGAACTTTTTCAAGCTTAGCTATGTGCTTTTTCAAGTGCGGATTCCAAAAGGGGGCTGCATATTCGAGTTTTGGCCTCACATAGGTTACATAAATATTTCTGAACATTTCCTTGTCCATGTGCCTGAAGGCTACCCTTACATTTGATAAGAATGCATATGCTGCCCTTACTATGCCATTTATATGTATTTCTGGAGACAAATCTGCCAGTATGTTTACTCCTAGATCTCTCTCATTTTTCTGTCTCTTGAAGTTGTACTCCAGCCACCGAGTAGTCAAGCTTGGGCCATCTTGCACTTGTACCCATTCTCATTACCTTACATTTTGAAGTATTGAATTTCATTAGCCACTTTTCTGACCACTCATGCAGATTGTTTAGATCCTCCTGAAGTTCTCTACCATTGTTCTCGTTTTTTACTTTCTTCACAATCTTTGCATCATCTGCAAACATATTCATGAATGAATTTACAGACTCTGGTAGGTCATTTACATATACAAGGAAAAAAAGTGGCCCTAAAACTGAACCCTGTGGAACTCCACTACTAACTCTTCTCCATTCAGACACTGAGTGTCTTACTCTAACCCTCTGTTCCCTTCCTTCTAAGGAAGTTTTTATTCATTCCAAAACATTTCCACCTATTCTAGCCATTGCTTGCAGCTTCCTAATAAGTCTCCCATGTGGAACAGTGTCAAACGCTTTCTGGAAGTCTAGGAATATGCAATCTGCCCAGCCCTCTCTTTCCTGTAAGATTTGGCTTACCTCATCATAAAATTCTAATAAGTTTGTTACTGTTGATCTACCTTCTCTGAAGCCATGTTGCCTCACTGACAAAAAGTTGAAGGATTCCAAGTGAAGAGAGATATGTTTCCTTAGTAGTTTCTCCATAACTTTGCAAACTATGCTGGTCAAGGAAACTGGTCTATAGTTCAGAGCCATATCCCTCCTTCCCTTTTTTAAGATAGGTATCACATTTGCTTGTTTCCAGCATCTTGGAATCTCCCCCGACTCCAGTGACTCCTTAAATATGATACTTAGTGCCACTGATATTGTGTTTGCGCATTTTTTAAGCACATGAAGGGATATGTCATCAGGACCTGTAGCTTTATGAACATCTAAATCCATCAGCGCTTTACATACCTCTGTGGCTGTAAGGTTGATGTTCTCTAATACCGGCCCTTGAGCTTCTATCACTGCAATCTGAGGGGGTGGGGTATTTTCTACTGTAAATACTGACTGAAACTCCTTGTTCAATTCTTTGCAGATCTCTTCATCCGTCTCAGTGATGCTTCCATCCACTCTCTTTAGCCTTAAAACCTGTTCTTTTACCTTCAGTTTTCCTCTGATAAAGCTGTGGAAAAGCTTGGGATTTTCTTTAGCCTTCCTGGCGATGTCCCTCTCATAATCTCTCTCTGCCTCTCTCCTTTTACTTAGGTAGTCATTTCTTGCTCTTTTGTAGGTTTGCCAGGCATTTATGTTTTTTCTCCTCCTATACCTTTTCCAGCATTTATCTCTCCACTCCTTAGCTCTTTTACACCCATTATCGAACCATTTCTCTCTGGCATGAATTACACCTACTTTGGTGACAGGTATGCAGCAATCTACTATCTTCCCATATTTCTCACAAAAGATGTCATACATTTCTTGTACAGATTTGTTGTAAAATAAGGTTCTCCAGTCAATAACTGCAAAAAGCTCATTCATTTTGATGTAATCTCCTTTTGGATAGTTCCTCCTCATGTCCTCAGTGCCTCTACTCTCAGGAAGAATATCTTCAATGATATACTCCATCAACAACACACAGTGGTCACTCTTTCCAAATGGTGGTTCATACTCAATATTTTCAATATCCAACACATTATCTGGGAACACTAGATCAAGTAGTGATGGCTCATCCCCACCCCTGGCCCTTGTTGGTTCCATTACATGTTGGTGTAGGAAATTCCCTTGTACGCAATCTAGGAATCTTGCCCCGAATGAGTCCTCACCACTGTGTGGGTCAAGATTTATCCAATCTATCTCTTTATGATTAAAGTCTCCCATAATCAGAATCCTACACTTTTTTTCCAGTGCCATGTTAACAACTGAGTTTATGACTTCAATAGTACCTATATGACTTTCCTCATAAACTTCAAGCCTATTTTGGTTCCTTGGTGGGTTGTATACAACAGTTATTATAATGCTCTCTGACCCAGTATTTATGTGAGCAACAAGAAATTCCTTGAACTCACTTTCTATAGCCAAGTTTATTTCTTCAACTTGAATCCTCTCACTTATGAGCAGTGCTATCCCTCCACCAGTCCTCTCAGATCTTTCAACCCTTAGTATTCTGAAGCCCTTAGGAAAAACTGTGACACTGTTTATGTCCTCACTCAACTTAGTCTCTGTAATTGCTACTATATCTGCCTTACTGTTGTGAATCCTATCTTTTAATTCTACTGCCTTACCAGCTAATCCATCAGCATTTGTGTATAACAATCTTAATGAGGCCCCATCCCCTGATCTTCTGTCATTATCTTCTTTATCTCCGCTTTGTCTGGAAGTACTCTGTAATGAAAATTTTTCTTCTCTTCTTCATTTCTTTCATCATTTAACCTTCTTGCCTCTTGCAACAAGTTTTTGATCTTTCCCATCTCTTCCTGTGTTCTGTATCGTCTAATGAACACTTCTTTGCATTCTTGAAGGTCTTTTAGACTTTTTTTCTCAACAATATTTCCCTACATGTTTCCCCTCTCTCAAAGGTTACTTTGGTTGGTCTCGGCTTTCCTTCCCTCGAATATTTACCTAGTTGGTGTATGTTTACAATATCCTCAGGACCACATACTACTCCAAGCTTTCTTATCAGGTCTACAACCCTAGCTTTATTTTCTTCAAGTCTCCCCTGCCATGTTGGCTCCTGGGATTCACTTATGCCTGAGATTACCACTGTCTTCTCCTTATCAAGTGCCTGTCTGATGAGTGGGTTTGCCCTTTCCATCACAACGTCTTTCATTTTTTTGATTACTGTCTCTTTATAGTCAACTGTTTGTATGTTTTCCAGTGCCACCACCTTTACAGCCTCTTTTACTGCCACATTCCCCTTTAGTGCATCAGCAAAGGAAGTTTTCATGGCATCATTTTCCATATTCAGCTCCTGGAACTCTTTTCTGAACTGTTCAATGTTTTCCTTAATCTGGACATTCCAAGCAGCAATCTCGTCTCTCTCAGAAGAGAGCAGTGAACTAGCATCTAATTCCTTTAGGTTGTCATTCAGCTGTTTGTTTTTATCTTCTTGTTTAGAAATTCTAGATTCTAGTTGACTCTTTTCCCCTTCCAGCTTCTTTATTCTTTTTTCTAGTTCCTTTCTCTCCTGCCCTTGTGCTTTATTTGCTTCCTCCAAAGATCTTATTTGTTCTCTGAGTGTTTCATTCTCTTTCATTTCTCCATCCATATTCTGAATTTTATCATCAAGGCTTGTAACCATTGCCTCTAACTTCTTGATTCTCTGTTTAAGTCCCCTGATGGCTACCCCTTCTCCCGACCCATGGGTGGGAGAGGTTTGGGACAGAGATGGCCTCATTTTTATGTTCTCCCTCTCACAGAATATAGAAAGAAGACGAGAAAGAGGAAAAAAAAAAGAGAAAAACTTTTAATTGAGCTTCACACAGAATTTTTATATCTCCATATAAGTGCTATTTAGTGACTCAGTTTATCTCTTTTCTGGTAACACACATCTTAACTTAAAAACTTGACCATGGTAATTTAAGTATAAAAAGAAAAAGAAAAACAAAAGTCAAACCTGAAGGAAAATTCGAATTTGTGTTTGAGGTGGCACCCACCTGTTTCTGCTATATATTTTTCCTAACTGATAAACTCACTTGCTAACCAAGATATGTTATCACAGGATTAGACTTTACATTTAACTCAATATATATACAAAAAAAAATAGTAAAAGAGAAAGCTAAAAGAAAAGCAAAAAAATTACGAAAATAAGACAGCTGTACTACTTGGCAACTTAACTCAGTACTGTTGACAGGTGGATATTTGGTATTTTTTTTTTTATTATTCAATTATTTCGTGTATCAAACTAACTAACTAGTTAATATAAATGGAAAGGATACTGATTTTAACAATATATAGAACCACAGGATCAGGTAAACGGCTTTAGAGCTTTCCCCAGTTTACACAAAAAATTAGGTAATGTGATGTGATGGCTCCACCTCTGGCAACTCTTCTAGATTTTCTTCAAGGCAGAACTGGACGGCAGCTTCTCTCTCTCCTCACGGAAATGTTCTCAATTTTTTTCCTTTAATATGAACAGTCTCGTCATACAACAAATATAAGTTTTGTACTCACAATACTCTGCAGGATTTCAGATTTATGGAAATTATGGTAAAGTTTTCCACTAAGCACTTAGTCACTCAAAACACATGTAGTAATTTAAGAGGAGCAGTTTCGTGTGTCACTGAACGTGTGTGTGTGATTACCTAAATGTGATTACCTAATTGTGTTTACGGGAAAGAGCCCAAAGCTCGTATCTTCCCGTCTCCTGATCGGTTCCATTTTATACTTAGTGATACTTATCATACCTGTCCTTAAAACTATGGATTGAGATAGCATTAACTACCTCCTCGCTTAGCCAATTCCAATTATCAACTACTCTTACACTGAAAAAGTATTTATGTATGTATATATATATATATATATATATATATATATATATATATATATATATATATATATATATATATATATATATATATATATATATATATATATATATATATATGGAATTGTTTGTCAAGTAAAAGCAGGGTATACTTTGCTATGTACTTAACAGAAGGTAATGTCTCATATCAGAATTAAAGTAAGACTGTTGCTGAATGTACAGTTCAAGCAGTATACTGTACTGGGTTTGCAAGAAAGCCATATATAGGAATGAGGACATGAGTTTCCTTCAATTGTGAATATACTGAGTTCTCTGTGGTGGCGGCACAACATCAAAGAATAGCCCCAACGTATGCCCTGCGTGTCGTAAGAGGCGACTAAATGTGGACGGGGCGAGGGGACTGGGAATCCCCCCTTGCATAAACCTCCTGGGAGACATCAAAAAAGATGGGGAGTAGAGGGGAGAATAACTTCTCCCAAAACTCTAGTTATGGGGTGTCTAAATGTGCGTGGTTGTAGTACGATAGAGAGCAAAAGATGTGAGATTGTATATATGTTTGGTTGGAGGAGGATGGATGTATTGGCATTTTGTGAGACGAAGATGAAAGAAAAAGGAGAAGTGGCATTTGGTGATGTGACAGGTAGGGTGTCTGGGGTTCAATGGGGAAGGGCGAGAGAAGGTGTGGCATTATTCCTGAATGAATGGATGGTAAATAAGGTAGTGGAATGGAAAGAAGTGTCATCTAGGCTAATGTGGGTGAGGGCAAGAATAGGTAGGGAATGTTGGGCTTTTGTTAGTGTATGGGCCAGGATGTGAGAGAAGTGAGGAAGAGTGGGATGAATTCTGGAATGAGTTAACTAGGTGTGAGGATGGTCTGAGTAGAAGGAAATATGTACTTGTGTTGGGTGACCTGAATGCCAGAGTGGGTGATGGAGAGGTATAAGGTGTTGTAGGAAAGTATGGGGTGCTAGGTGGGAATGAGAGTGGCGAGAGACTGATAGATATGCGTGTGGAGCAAGAGTTGGTGATAAGTAATAATTTTTTCAAGAAGAACTTAACAAAAATAATTATACATAGATGAGAGTGGCAAATAAAAGAGTGAAAGAAAGAGCATTGATGGATTATGTGTTGGTAGCAAAGAGCATGATTAGTAGAGTGAAAGATGTGCTGGGATGTCTGATCATTTTTTGGTTGAAGCAAAAGTGGTAGTAGCAAAAGAGTGGAAAAATACAATGGGGGGATGTAGAAGGGAAATGGTGAAGGTGGAAGAATTGAAAAAGCCATAGAAGAGACAGGAATATTAGGACAGGTTGAAAGTGGCATATGACAGGGTGAAAGAAAGAGAAGTTGGGGAGTTAGAGGAGAAATGTGGGTTGATGAAAGAATGTTTTGTGGGTCATGCAAGTGATGTGTGTGGAAAGAGGTTTGTTGGAGGTGGCATGAGGAGGGGCAGCAAGTGGTGGAATGAAGGGGTGAAAATGAAGGTAGAAGAGAAAACGAGGACGTTTGAAGAATGGCTGCAGTGTAACAGTAAGGAGAAGTATGAAACATATAGGGAAAAAATGTGGAAACCAAGTGAAAGGTAGAGGAAGAGAAGACGTTGGCAAATGTTAGGTGGGGACAGGATTTTCGTAGGTCATATGAGGAGAATAAAACGAAGTTTTGGAAAGAAGTGAAGAGAGTAAGGAAGGGTAGATCGAGAATGGAAGAGACAGTGAAAGATGTGAATGGACAGATGGTAAGAGGGAACGATGCAAGGAAAAGATGAGCAGAATATTTTGAGTGGTTGCTGAATGTTGAGGAAGATAGAGAGGCAGCAATAGTGGCAGTGGGGGGTGTTCAAGTGCAAGTAATGGGAGATGAAAATGAGAGAGAGATTACAAGAAAAGGGGTGAAAAGGGCATTGTATGAAGCAAAAGCAGGTAAAGCACCTGGAATGGATGGTGTGAGAGAGATGTTGAAAGAAGAGGGTGTAACTGCATTGGAATGGTTAGTGAGAGTGTTTAATATATGCTTTATGTTGTCAAGGGTGCCAGTGGAATGGTTGATTGCTTGTATAGTGCCCCTATACAAAGGTAAGGGAGATGTGTAGGAATGCAGTAATTTTAGGGGTATAAGTTTATTGAGTGTGGTAGGAAAAGTGTATGGTAGGATACTGGTTAATAGGATTTGGGATAAGACAGAAAATATGTTCGCAAAAGTGCAGAGTGATTTTAGGAGAGGTAGAGGTTGCATAGATCAGATTTTTATAGTTAGGCAGTTATGTGAGAAATATTTAGCAAAGGGTATGGATGTGTATTTTGTATTTTTGGATCTGGAGAAACATATGATACAGTTGATAGAGAGGCAATGTGGAATGTTTTTAGGTTATATGGAATTAATGGTAAACTTTTGCAAGCAGTGATGAGTTTGTATGATGGCAGTAGAGCTTATGTAACGGTAGGGAATGAAGTGAGTGAGTGGTTTCCAGTGAGTATGGGAATGAGACAGGGATGTGTGATGTCACCATGGCTGTTCAATTTGTATATTGATGGAGTCGTAACAGAGGTCAATGAGCGAGTGCATGGTCGAGGTTTGAGAATGGTAGATGGGGATGATAAGGAGTGGGAGCTGAATCAGTTGCTGTTTGCAGATGACACTGTGGTGGTGGCAGATTCAGAGGAGAAGTTGCATCAGTTAGTGTCAGAATTTGGAATGGTGTGTGAGAGAAGGAAGTTGCGAGTGAATGTGGGGAAGAGTAAGGTTATGAGGTGGACAAGAAATGGGGATGGTGCTGGATTGAATGTTATGTTGAATGGAGAGACACTTGAGGAAGTTGATCAGTTTAAGTATTTAGGCTCGGTTATAGCTGCAAATGATGGAGTGGAAGCAGATGCGTGTCAAAGAGTGAATGAAGGATGTAAAGTGTTGAGTGCGTTGAAAGGAGTGATGAAGAATAGAGGTTTGGAAATGAATGTTAAGAAAGTTTTTTTTATGAGAAAGTGGTTGTGCCAACTGTGATGTATGGATCAGAGTTATGGGGTATGAAAGTAAGTTTGTTGGTTCCGGTTTTACGTCACAGACTCCCTTTTCTACCAAGGGCTAGGACGGTTGCCTTCTTGCGAAGGACTTGTTTTGGCAGATGTAATCCTTACGTTGAGTGCATGCCCTTGCTAACCTCAAACCGTGATGGGCGCGAACCCTCGACCTGACGCCTCAGAGTCGCGGATGCTACGGGTTGAGCCATGGTGACTATGGGGTATGAAAGTAATTGAGAGACGGAAACTAAATGTGTTTAAGATGAAATGCCTGAGGAGTATGGTTGGTGTATTTCGGTTGGATAGGGTTAGGAATGAAGTGGTGAGAGCAAGACCGAGTGTGAGGAGAGGAATTGCAGCCAGAGTAGATATGAATGTTCTGAGATGGTTTGGCCATGTGGAAAGGATGGATGATGAAAGACAGCTGAAAAAGGTGATAATGCGAGAGTTGATGGGAGAAATAATAGAGGGAGGCTTAGGTTTGGGTGGATGGATGGAGTAAGGAGAGCCCTGAATGATAGAAGGATGGATGTGAGGGAAGAAAGTGAGCGTGCTAGGAATAGGAATGAGTGGCGAGTGATTGTGACGCAGCTCTAAAGGGCATCTGCTGTTACCAAGGGGTGCATCTTAAAGAGGTAGCCCTGTGGTAGAGGCAGTAGAGGAGTTGGCAGTTGTGAAGCGACACAGGTTGTGGAAGAGCCGGAAGGATGGGCTGTGGCACTCCAGCAGTGCAATCTGAACTGTCGCTAGCTCCCTCGTCATTGCCCATAGAGCAAAGTAATCCCCTAATTGTTTTCTTTTTTTTATGTCGGCTACCCCCCAATTAAAGCGGGAAACAGCCAAGGTAGAAAGTTATAGATAGTAAAAGAAAGAAAATCTGTAAATGCGATTTTATTCAAAATGCACACGGAAACACAGCTAACAGCACATTTGTATTTGTGTTTATTAAAGTAATGGTTTAAAAATATTTATTTGTTTGTGTATTTGGTTATATTGAGGGGTAATTTTGAATTAAAAAAAATACAAACACATTGCCGAAAATGCAATTTTCATCGAAATACAAGGGATTCCCATATTAAGTCCTTTCTGTTTTACGTTAGAGGCCAATAAATAATTACAAATTTATTAATAAGCTAATTTTTCAACCTACCTGGCTGGCGCGGTAATTTCAAACTGCGAACCTAAACAGTTTGGGAGCACGGCAGTTTAATACACAGCTAACAGCACAGCTGTATTCATATTTATCAAGTTAACTGCTTTACTTATTTATTTGTTTATGTATTTTGTTATAGTGAAGAATCATATTGAATAAAAACAAAGCACACCAAACACATAGCCATAAATACGATATTAAAAAATACACACAAATACAAGGCTAGCAGCACAGCTAATCGTATTTATCAAGTTAATGGCTTTATTTATATATTTGTGTATGTATTTTGTTACATTGAATTTGAAAAAAAAAAAAACACATGGCAATAAATATGATTTAATTCAAAATGCACATGAATACACAGCTAACAGCACAGCTATTTGTATTTATGAAGTTAATGGCTTTATTTATTTATTTGTTTATTTATTGTGTTATATTGAAGAATTATATTGAATTTAAAAAATACCAAACACATAGCCATAAATACAATTTTATACAAAAAAGTTTCTTGGGCATCGTGTAAGAATATGGTGTCATTTGACATTAGCAGAAGAAGGAGAAGCACTGCGCAGTTTACTCTTGCCGGCCATATTGTGACTCGTGTTCGTGTGTTCTCTCCTTTGTTTTGCTTGTGTTCGCTCGTTATACTATGTCGCCCAAGCGTATTGGTAATAGTTCTGATGGCAGTGCTACGAAGAAAAGAAAAACCATCACCATGGAAATGAAAGTTGAAATAGTCAAGCGCTTGGAAAAGGGAGAAAGTATTACAAACATTGACCGCGCACTTGGATTTAACCATATGACCATGGCCATGATCGTCAATGACAAAGATCGCATCCATGAACATTTGAAGTATTCTACGCCTATGATGTCCATGGTGATTAATAAGCATCGTAGTCACATTATGATCAATATGGAGAGACTGTTAGTGCTTTGGCTTGATGGCCACAATTTACGGCGTATCCCAATAAGCCTCATGGTAATACAGGAACAGGCTAAAATATTGTTCGAACAGTGAAAAGAGAAAAGAGGGAAGGGAGTGACAGTGAAGAGTTTGTGGCCAGTAGGGGTTGGTTTAACCGTTTTAGGAATTTTCCAAATTTGCGTAACCTGAGGGTGCAAGGAGATGATATTGGCGATGAGGCAGCAGCAGGTGAATTTCCCAGTTTGTAAGAAAAAATAATTAGGGAAGGGGTTACTGTACTGAACAAGTATTTAACGTGGATGAGACTGGCTTATTCTGGAAGCGCATGCCTAGTTGCACATATATCGCCAAGGAGGAGAAGAAAGCACCAGGCCATAAAGTCACCACAGAGAGATTGACTCCGCTTTTGGGGGCAAATGCAACTGGATACTGTAAACTGAAGCCCTTGTTGGTTTACTTGACAGAAAACCCAAGGGCATTTGGAGGGCTCAACTGCCAGTCATCTGGAGGTCAAACAAGAAGGTTAGGATAACCCTTCAGATATCTGAGGACTGGTTCATTAATCATATCCTGCCTAAACTGGAGAGGTACTGTGCTTCCAAGGGTCTGCCCTTTAAAGTATTGCTAATCCTGGACAGTGCCCCTGGACACCATCCCAAGTTATATGACTGTCATCCTTATGCAAAGGTGGTTTACCTTCCACCTAAAACCACTGCATTGTTACAGCCAATGGATCATGGGGCCATTGCCTCTTTCAAGGCCTACTACTTCTGAAAGACAATCACTATGGGTCTCAGGGCAACTGAAAAGGGCAAGAACTTGACTCTCAAGGACTTCTGGAAGTCGTACAATATTCTTCAGGCAGTGAAGAATATTGCTGCTGCTTAGGAGGAAGTGAAGCATACAATTATGAATGGGGTATGGAAGAAAGTGTGTCCCTATTTTGTGAATGACTTCCTAGGCTTTGAAGAGACAAGTGAAGCTGTGATCAAGAAAATAATTGCCCTGAGTAAGGAGCTCAAGTTGGAGGTGAATGCTGATGATGTATAAGAGCTGCTGGACTCTCAAGGCGAGGAGTTATCTGCCGAGGACCTCATTCAAATGCAGAAGTAGATCATTGAAGAGGAGGAAGAACTACCAAACCCAAAGCCCAAGAGATTTACACCTAAGGAATTGGAAGAAAAGTTTGCTCTGGCAGAGGAATTGTTAGCAAAGCTCGAGGCTCAGGGCCCCAACATTGACAGGTACACTAGGGTCAAGAGAGCGATCAATGATGCCCTACAGTGCTACAAGGAAATTTGGGAGGCGAAAAAGAGGTTAGTATGACAGACTCGCCCCAACAAATTCTTTGTGAAAGTAGATCCCCTACCAACAGATCCTGCACCCTCTACCTCAATAAACTCACCTGCCCCAGTATCCCCAACATCTGGTGTATGTTCTTTTGATTCACCAAACAAACAAACAAACAAACATTTATTTCCATATGACAATGGCTATTCTCTTTCAAAGCTAAGAGTACACTTATGGGTAAACATGTAACTGAACTAATAAGTAAGAGGGTAATATATACAGTGAAAAGAAATATAGCATTATTAGAAAATGAAGCTTACCTTGAGTTAACAGATACGTATAAAAATAATAATAAGAATACTGTACTCATACTGTAATAAAAATGTTGTCAATAATGTTAATACTAAAGTAGTCATAATAACACTCGATACAGGATCATTTTTATCAGCATCATCACTATATTTGTATTCCTTACAATGAGAATAGTTAATTCTTAACTTAGATATCAAAGAAGGCGATATCTGTTTACTTATAGAATGGTTAATGCTAAGGGAAATTGCATTAAATCATTAAGTTTGATTAGTGTGTGAGCAGTAACATTTCTTCAAAAGACAACTATATAGTATGCCTTTAAAAGCTGTGGAGAAGGATTTTTTAAGAAGTTCTGGGATATTGTTAAAGAGTGTTGGCCCTTTAATAGTGATCATCTTTGAACCTGCAATTGAGTTTGTTCTCTGAATAAAGAGCTCACTAACTCTGTCTTCTGTTGGTTTCCCTTATATCCCCGACTGTTTTGAAATAAAATAGCCAGCTAGAATAATGGTGGTTCAAAGCTTTGCATACAAAAACGTAACTAGCATAGGTGACCTTGTTTTCTGCCCACAACCACCCAAGTTTTTTGAGAGCTGGTGTGATGTGGTCATATTTTCTTATTTCTCCCAGGGCAACTCGGGCTGTAAAATTAATAACCCTCTGTATTCTATTTATCTGAGTCTTATTGGTAGCTCCCCATGCAGTTGTGCAATAATTAATGTGACTTAGGGCTAGATATTCAACAACCGTCATTTGAATGGTAGTCTCAAAATTGTCTTTTATACATGATAAGTACATTAGTGTTCCTGAAACCTTTTTACATACTTTATCTATATAGGAATCAAACAACATGTAGTTATCAGAGTGAATTCCTAGATTTTTCACCGTTTTGCTAGGTGTAATGATATTGCCACAAAAATTAATTGTTGTGTTTTATGGAATTTGTGCTATATGGTACCTTGAACCAAAAAACATGCATTGCGTTTTACTTTCGTTAATTAACAGCCCAATTTCGTGAAAAAAAAAATTTTTTTGACAGTGTTTTCTGCTCCTAAGGTTAGTTCTGGGAGACTATTAATATTACTGCTAAGGAATAGCTGAGTGCCATCTGCATATTGTACAACTAGACAGTCAGAAATGAAACAAGATAGATTATTTACATAAATAGAGAAGAGGATAGGACAAAGGACTGATCCCCGTAGAACACCAAATTATAAATTTTTTTTGAGTAGAGATAATGCTGTTAAGATGGATAGACTGTCTGCGACTTGATAGATACTCTCTAAACCAGGTTTGGTCAATATTTAGGTTAGTACATTTATTAATAAGAATTTCATGGCTTACACTGTCGCAGGCATTTGATACGTCTAATAACACAAGCAGAGATATTTTCTTGTCTATATTACTGTACATTCTAGTAACTTGGAGCAGTGCAGTTTCAGTCGAGAGTTTTGGTCTGAAACCATGTTAGCTAATAGCTAATAGTCTGTTTGTCTCTAGATATGACATTAGTTGGCATACAACCTTTTTTTCTAATATTTTAGAGAAAATGGTGTGATATAGTCACCAATTGTAACAGGTTAGGTTAGGTGTTTAGGTTCCCATGCATTAAGAGTTAGATAGGTTGTCTGTATGGGCAACAATCGAAGCATGTACACAGCGGTATTAGGTTAGGATATGCAAGGTAATCGGTTACAACCAGCTAAATAAGCTAGAATTCACCGGTCATTATATAACTGACTTACCGTATATATTATCGCACTATCACTATATTATATATTACTTAGCGGGATAAGAAACAAGGTTAGGGTTATGTTAGTAAGGGTAGGATATCGGAAAATGATAGAAAATATGTAGGAAATGCCTGGAGCTATTTGGGTGTGTCGTCGGACATCTCTCAGAGTTAGCGGGAGAAGAAGATAACTCTTCTTCTCACTAGAATTAGATTAGAATAGAAATAATGCTTCTCAACATAACATGCAAGGTAGAAGAACTTAACTTAGAATTAGTATACACTATGTACAATAATACCACTCCAATACACCCCTCCCCCCTACAAATCAAGCCAATCCGGGGGCTTGACAACTCTAGCAGAGTGGCATACCGGAGTAGCCGGTTTGGGCAGAAAGTTGACTTCAGCTCCCCCATTAGGTTTGTCTACTTTCTCATGAGCCTTAAGCGAAAGAGCAGACTCATCACTGTAGATCAATTTAATATCTGGTCTTGATGACGTCTCACCACATGTCCTCCTGGAAGTTCACATTTGTAAGACACAGGACCAGTTCAACACTTGTACAGAAACTCAATTATCCTCAGAAACTGTTGAATAATTCCGCTTCATGACAACTCTAGATTTATAGCAATATTACTGTCATAATCAGACTTTTCCTGGTGTTGCTTAGACAACACAGTCTGTTGTACACGTTTGCTAGGCTGTACTTGAGCCAACACAGTACATAGCTTCTGGGCAAACATCAACTCAGCTGGAGACACTCCAATTTTTTATTTTTATTGCCAAATATTTAGTATACATACAGGAATAAATATATACATTATATTCAGAGGCACTGGCCTGCTGAGCAAGAGCTCCTTGGCAAGCAGTTTAATATACATTTCACATAATTTAAAGTATGACGGCAATAGTTAACAAAAGCTCCAATATAGCAATCTCGTACTTATCTTGTAATAAAACAAAACAGTAGCCTGACCTTAACCTCGACATAATGATACACCAATACTGTATTAATTATTAATCAACAACTGCTTGATTTTGCCTAGTAAATAAATGCTGTTTGAGTTTCTTTTTAAATAAAGTTGTGCCAGTATTTGTTTTTAAATCTTCTGGTAATGCATTCCAACATTTTGGGCCAAAACAGTGAATAGAAAATTTGTACAAGCTTGTTCTCGGCTGTAGATATATCAAGTTTATATTGTTACCTCTGGTTCCATGGTTGTGTTGAATAAATCTAAATAATTTTCTGTTATCATTAACATCACTATGTATAATAATAAGACAGAAATATTGTATCAAGTACTTAAATTTAAGCAAGTTTAGCTCCTTGAATAAAGAGGAAGTTGAGTCATATTTTCCACAATATGTAATAGTTCTGATCAGTCTTTTCTGAGTTACAAATACATCCCTTACAATTGATGGCCAAGTACAACCCCAGATGGACAAACAGTATATAATATGAGGATAACATAGGGAATAGAATATGCTTTTTAAGGCCTCATTTGTCAGGTTATGGCGAATTTTATACAAAATTCCACACGTCTTGGACAGTTTTGAGCAGACAGATTGAATATGATATTTCCAACTTAAATTTTCATCAATAATTACTCCCAAAAATTTCTTACAAGCAACTCTTTTAACTTCATACCCATTCATATTAACTTGACCAATATTGTGTACCACAGATCTATTTTGAAATAAGATATAGTTAGTTTTAGAAACATTTAGCTTTAATTTATTAACAGAGACCCAGTTGTTAATTTTTTCTAGTTCACTATTTAAAACAGAATGAAGGTGGTCAAGGTTATCATCATGCAAGAGAAGGTTGGTGTCATCTGCATAAAGAATATATTTGAATTTATTACTGGCATTGGAAATATCATTTATATAAACTAAAAATAACAATGGGCCCAGTATTGATCCCTGTGGTACTCCCCTCTCAATAGTTTGCAACAAAGATGCTTTCCCATTACAATATACGGTTTGTTTTCTATTTTTCAAGTAGCTCTTAAATAACTGTAATGGTGTTCCCCTAATACCCAAACAAGTTAGTTTTTCTATTAGTATATCATGGTCTAATGAGTCAAATGCTTTGGACAAGTCTAGGAAAACCCCTGCAACAAAGTTTTTATTTTCCAAATTTTGATAAACATCACTTGTAAAGTTCATTATTGCTTTTTCAGTGGTCTTATTATTACGGAATCCGTATTGATTTTCGGATAATAGGTTGAACTTTTCAAGGAATTCTTTAAGTCTGTGAACAATCGCTTTTTCAAACACTACTTAAAAACGGTAAGATATATATGTTTATAGTTATTCTCATCATCTACAGTGCCTGACTTAAAAATAGGTATTACTTTAGCACTTTTTAGTTTGTCTGGAAAACATCCTTGCTGAAAACATAGATTGATTATGTGGGTAAGTGGGGTACCAATGTGATGGGCAGTGACCTGGAGTAGTTTTGATGGAATTTCATCATATCCCGACACTGTATTTGGTTTTAAGGTTTTTATATATTTAGTGACTTCCTCCCTTGTTACAGGATACAAGTAAAACGAAAAGTCTGGTGGATTATTAAGAAACTGTCGGTGTGAGTTTTGTTGCACATTTTGTTTTCCTGTGTTGGTTGTGCTAGAGTTAAGAAATGATTATTAAAGATATTAGCAGTGTGGTCATTATCATTTTTTTATTTGATTTCCTTTGAATGATTAATTTGTTTTCGTCCCATTAGGCTGTTTATTGTATTCCAGGTGGACTTGCTGTTTCCTTGTTCCTTCTTAAGCTTATCCTGAAAATATCTATTTTTTGCAGCTCGGAGTAGTGTTACTAATTTGTTCCTGTAAGCTTTATATCTGGTTCCAAAAGACAAAGGCCATTTTGATGCAAGCCTTTCTAATCGGTGTTTTTCTTTGATACTATTTTTTAGTCCTGCAGTTATGTGTGGGCATCTGGAAAAGATACTTATCTAACTTAGTTCTCCAATCTTTACCAGAGCAGGTTTGAGGAAGTTTTTAAGACCTGTGACACTATTTTCAGCCTGGCCATTTGTGCTTGGCTGGCAGGGTGCAGATGTGATATGACAAATACCAATCTTCTAAAGAAATAGGTTGAATTCCCTGGACGTAAAATTAGGACCATTGCCAGTAACGAGTGTTATTTGGAGACTAAAATGAGAGAAAACATTTGTAATGAGATTAATAGTAGCAAAAGAACTAATGTCTATAGTAGGTACACTTCAATCCACTTAGAATGAGCATCAGTTAGCACTAGAAAATAGGTACCCATGACTGGACCAGCATAGTCAGCATGTACTCTCACCCATAGCCTCTCAGGCCAATCCCAAGGGTGTAAAGGTGCTTTCTTAGGCAATGCTCTAGTAGCTAGACAAACGGAGCACCCAGCTAACAAATCTTCAAGGTCACTTTCCACTCCAGGCCACAAACATAAATTCAGGCCAACTACTTCATTTTAGTAGAGCCCAAATGCTCTTAATGCAACTCATTTAACATACTCTCTCTCCCTTTACGAGGAATAATTACACTAGGTCCCCATAGAATGCAACCTTGTTGAACACTTAATTCATTCTTTCGATGGAAGTACAGTCTCAATTCATCCTCAACATTTTCAGGTCAACCACAGTTCAGACAGAGTAGCACTTTAGCAAGTAATGGGTCCTTAGAAGTCCACTTACTAATGTCATTAGCAGTTACAGGGGTGGTATCCAATGCATTAACTAAGTGGATCCACTTTGCACAAACAGGAACACTATCAGGTGCATTTGCTAGTGGTAATCAGCTCAAAGCATCGGCCATACCTACAGATTTACCTGAATGGTGCTACAACTCGAGTGAATAGGCTTGTAGCATCAATGACCAACTCTGGATCCTACCAGAGGCCATTTCAGGAATAGGCTTACTGGGGTTGAACAAACCTAAAAGTGGTTTGTAATCCATAATTAGAGAAAATGCATGACCCTACAAATAGTAATGAAATGTTTTTATCGCAAAAACAAGTGCAAGGGCCTCCTTCTCTAGAGTTCGGGATGCAAAAACGACTGGCAATTCAGCACCATCCTTCTTCTGACAAGGAACAGCACCCAGACCATACTTAGAACTGTTAGATGACACTACGATAGGTAAATTAGGGTCACAATGTATTAGACAGGCATCTAATACTGGCGTTTTAGACTTTTGAAAAGCTTTACTATGTTCCTCATTCCACTTCCATCTAACATCCTTTCTCAAAAGACTATTCAAAGGTTCAAGCATAGCAGCAGCATTCACCAAGAGCTTCCTATAAAAATTTAACATTCCTAAATAACTACATAACTGTGTTAAATCCTTAGGCTCATGGGCATTACATATAGCATCTAACTTCTCTTTAGTAAGCTTCAACCTGGTAGAATGAATTGCATAACCCAAATACTGTACTTGGTCAACACAAAAAGAACACCTGGTAGGATGCAGTTTTAGTCCAACTTCCTCTAGTCTTCCTAAAACTTCGCATAAATGCTCCTCATGTTCACAAGAATTAACTCCCGATACTAGTATATCATCAAGAAAAATAGAAACACCAGGAACACTCGCAATAAATTCTCTATAGTTTGTTGGAATATTCCAGGAGTACTAGCTATACCAAAAAACAAACGGTTATACTGAAACAATCCTTGGTGAGTGTTAATAGTAGTGAGAGAATGTGACTCAGGACTAAGAAGAATCTCATTGTAGGCACTCTCCATGTCCAATTTCAAAAAAGTCTTCCCACTCCCCAAAGTAGCAAATAGGCACAGGATATTTAGCAACTTTACACACTTGGTTAACGGTCACGCGATAGTCTCGGCAAATATCCACAGTGCCGTCACCTTTCAGCAGAGGTACAATAGAAGCAGCCCAATTAGAGTGAGCGACTGGCTAAATGATATTTTGTTCCTACAATTTATCCAACGTTGCATCTACTTTAGCACACATAGCATATGGTATATTTCAGGCATTGAAATACTTAGGTAATACTGCCTCATCCACTTCAAAAGAAACTTCCAATAACTTATAACCTCCTAATTCTTCTCGGAACAAATCATGAAATTTCTCCACAATAGACTTCTCAGCAAATACCATGCACAGCACTGTCCAATATACTTAGGCTGATATTTAGGGCAGGCAATAAATCACGACCTAATAGGTTAGGACCAGAATCCTTCACTATTGCAATAGCTTGATTCTCTAAAACATGACCTTGGAACTTGATTTTCACCCAAATCTCCCCACACACAGGTATTTTGGAACCTCCATACTTCTTAAATTTAGTCTTAGAAGGCATTATATTAGATTTAGCCTTAGGAAAACACTTCAAAAATTCTTCTTCACTGATAAGAGTACGAGCAGCACCTGTGTCCACCTGGAACTGGACATCAGCACAATCATCCAAGGTGATTGTCACTTAGTTGGGATCACTACATCCTTCTGTAGTCGGATCACTAGTAGATCTAGATTCAATAGAACTTACAGCCTTAAGCTCCACAGCAGATTTAGTAGAATTTTTCTTACCCTTAGAAAAACACACCTTAGAAATGTGCCCAGTACGCTTACACAGAAAACATTCAGCGTTTTTATAGGGACAATATTTTTCCAATAATTTTTACCACATCCACTACATGGTTTGTCAGGTTTTGTACCTTTCTCCTTCCCTCCATTAGGCTTCTGGTTCTTTTTATAAAAAAAACCTCTTAGCCTTAACTTTCACAGCATGTACTTCTATATTATTAGTGAGGTTTCTGACCAAACTCCCTGACATCCTTCTCTGTAGCTTTCCTAGTAATAGCAATCTCTACTGTTCGGGCAAAAGCGAGATTTTTCTGTCAAGAGAACATGCTGAGTACTTTCTTCCCGAAGACCCATAACAAGCTTATCTCCTAACATCTCCTCTAGTTTGCCCCAAAGTTCGCATGTCGATGCGAGTGACTTTAAAGCTGCAACATAAGAAGTTACACTTTAATGGTTTCTTTGACATCTTCGGTAGAAATTGAATCTTTCATAGATCCCCATAACCTGAGGTTTGTAGTGATTGTTTAGAGTGGAGATGAAGTCATCCAAAGTACATTCCTTAGGAGATTTCGGACTCACTAAATCCGTAGTTAGACCAAAAAGTTTAGAAACCATAATAGACAAAAAAGCAGGAGCTTGCTTATCTTTCTTAATATCATTAGCTTTGAAATACAATTGAACCCTATCTGTATAGGTTAAAAATTTTTCAGATTCATCATACGGGCCTACATTCCCAATGAGTGACACGATGAAATTATAGGTAATAGCCTAATAAATCATTAGGAATTTAGCTAGATCTAGGCTAAGTTCAAACACAGTCCAAAATTAATAGGTATAGGCATAGGCTAGGTCTAGGTTATACTTAGACTAGACAAAATTCAGTTAGGCTAAGTAGGGCAAAATTAGGTTAGGTCGCAAAAAAAAAAAAAAAAAAAGTCCAGTTAGATAACTGTCAAATACATTAGGATAGGCCAGTTGTAATCTTTGTCGCCAGTTGTGATACAGTCACCAATTGTAATAGGCTAGGCTAGGTATTTAAGTTCCCCTGCATCAAGAGTTGGATAGGTTGCCTGTATGGGCAACAACAGGAGCATGAACACAGCATTATTAGGTTAGGATATGTAGAGTACTTAGTTAGAAGCAGCTAAATAAACTAGAACTAACCAGTCATTATATACCTGAATTACCGTATATGTCCATTACAAATGGGTAGCAGGGAAATGGGACAATAGTTTGTCACATCTTCTCTATCCCTCTTTTTATGCAGAGGTATTACATGTGATTTTTTCCAAGATTCAGGAAACCTTTTAGTAACAATCGAAGTGTTTATAATAGCTAGAATATGAGATACAAACATGGGAAAAGTATCTTTGATGTATTGAAATGGTATACTATCAGGACCATAAGAGCCAGAGATTTTTAGGTTCTTTATTGTAAGAATTAGGGTAGCACATTCGACAGGATTGATCTTGAAGTAATCTCTTATGCCTACATTGGAAGAATTGTCATTTAAGTAATTACCCATGTTCACTGAGTTGATGTTTTCTTGCGTTTTCTCATATGTATTTTTCCCAACGTTAACAAAATAGTTATTAAAGTTTTCCGCTTTGTCTTTCAACTCCGTAATATTTTCATAACTTTCTAAGGTAGTCTTTCTATTTGGTATCATGCTTCTTATCACCTTCCATGTCACTGCTGTATCATGTCTAGAGCCATTGCTTTATGTAATCTCTCCAGACTCACCTGCCCCAGTTTCCTCAGCACCTGTTTCTCCAGCTTCCCCCTTATAAGGCTGTCTTGTCTCTCCCTCTCTTTGCAAGCCGACCACACATGGAAAGGTAATTATTGTACTGTAGAGTGTTGTATTATTGTAGTGTAATAGTTCTATGTTTATAAGTGTAGTTTTACTATACAAATATCTTACAATGAGAACTTATAGTACAGTACAGTATTATTTTTTCTATAGATTATGTACTTAATTCTCTTTTGCTTCTCCAGACTTACATACCCCAGTATCTGCCTCTCCAGCTTCCTCCTAATAAGCCTGTCTCTCCCTCCCTATGCAAGCCAACCACACGAGTAAAGGTAAGCAATACAGTTTTGCATTATTGTAGTGTTGTTTAATATTTCTATGTTTAGTATTGTACTATATATGTAGTGTAGTTTTACTACAGTATAATTTACAGTAAGAACTTAGTTTATTTCAATAGATTAATGTACTTTATGTTCCTTTGCCTCTCCAGACTCATCTGCCCCGGTCTCCTCAGCACCTGTCTCTCCAGCTTCCTCCATATAAGGCTGTCTCTCCCTCCCTCTGCAAGCCGACCACACAGGTAAAGGTAATTATTGTACTGTACAGTTTTGCATTATTGTAGTGTAATATTTTTATGTTAATAAGTGTAGTTTTACTATACAGTATCTTACAATGAGAATTTATAGAACAGTGCATTATTATATTTTCTATAGATTGTGTACTTAATGCTCTTTTGCTTCTCCAGACTCACTTACCCCAGTATGTGCCTCTCCAGCTTCCTCCTAATAAGCCTGTCTCTCCCTCCCTATGCAAGCCAACCACACGAGTAAAAGTAAGCAATACAGTTTTGTATTATTGTAGTGTTGCTTAATATTTTTTAGTATTGTACTATACATGTAGTGCAGTTTTACTACAGTATATCTTACAGTAAGAACTTAGTTTATTTCAATAGAATAATGTACTATATGTTCTTTTGGCTCTCTAGACTCATCTGCTCCAGTCTCCTCCGACCAATGTTCGAATTATAGGTATATTAACACATAAAGGAGAATACTTTTTGGAACCTAAAATTCTGTTTTATATTTTATGCATGTGTATACAGCAATATATGTTATTTATATTTTTATCTACGTTTATTTTTCAAGTGACCGTAAGACATTTACGGAAAATATTTTAATGTATACCTCTCATAACTTTAGCATGCTGGTGCTTGAAATAGCAGTCTACTGCCATGAGATGCACAAGAACCTTATGTTAAGGAGAAAAAGTTTTTAATTCTGTTTTCCAACTGTGCATGTCATATCTGCAGTTCCTTGCTATAAAAAAATATAACTTTTTATGATTATTTTCATGTTTTTATTAGTGCTGATTAAGCACTAATGCATGGAAGTACAGTGGTGACCCCAACCCACGAATTTAATCCGTTCCAAAAAAGTGTACTTGGGTTGGACTTGACTTTGCCATTGAAAAGCATGTAAATCCAATTAATCCATTCCAGGTCACCACATATATTAATTTTAAAAATTTTTAAAGTCATGAAAACCAATAAATATAATACAGGTTATTAGCAATATACTCTGTAAAAGGAAAATAACACACATAATTAAGGAAAATAAAATTAATAATAGAAATACAGTACTGTATTTACCTTTGAGGATGATTGTTGCTGGCATGCATGGATGGTGGTGGAGGAGGAGGAGGGAGATTTATTTTTTGGAAGGAAAGTGCCCTTCCATAAAAATGTTAGGGAAGTCTTCTGATACAGGCTGTATTTCTGGTGTTTTCTCTCTCTTTTCTCTTTTGGAAGCTGGTTCCCTGCCAATTGGGACAAGGAAACGATCCAGAGAAATTTGTCTTTTTCTTCTTTAGTAAACTTTTCTAAAAATATTCATCACAGTGTCATTTACCATATTCAGTACTCTATTGCCCACACTTTTATCTGGATGATGATTCTCAATAAAAGCCTGAACATCATTCCACTTACTAAAAATTTCTTTCGATTCTTCACTAGACACCTTTACCCCTTCCTCCAGTGACTGCTCCTCTTGGAGAATCTTCACCTGTTCACGTTGCAACTCAAATTAATTCATCCGTGGTATGTTCTTCTTTGTGGTCCTCTACTAGCTCCTCCACATCCTCCTCATTGACCTCAAAGCCCATATTTTTGCCTGTGACCATAATTTCATGCACAAGTTTTATAGTTAACTCCAGTTTGAAGCCCTCGAAGTCTCTATCAGTAACACAATCTGGCCAAAGTTTCCTACAGTCGGAGTTCAATGTACGATATGAGACCTTCCATGCTTTTTCAATGAGGCCTATGCAGTGGAGGATATTATAGTGATCTTTCCAGAAATCACGAAGGGTCAAATCCGTTTCATTGGTGACCTGGAAACACCTTTCAAAAAAACCCTTCGTATACAACTTTTTAAAATTAGAAATTACCTACTGGTCCATGGGCTGGAGGATAGGAGTGGTGTTGGGAGGCAAAAATTTTACTTTAATGAAGTCGTAATGCATAGCGAGATCATCTTCCACACCTGGAGGATGGGCAGGAGCATTGTCCATTATGAGGAGACACTTAAGAGGCAAATTCTTTTCCTTAAGATTCTTCTTCGCTGCTGGCACAAACACTTCAATCAACCACTCTAGGAATATAATCCGCATAACCCAAGCCTTTGGATTTGACCTCCACATTACTGGAAGGCTAGCCTTCAATACATTATTGCATTTAAAAACACGTGGATTTTCAGAGTGGTAAATTAAAAGAGGCTTGATCTTACAGTCTCCACTAGCATTAGCACACAATAAAAGGGTAAGCCTGTCTTTTATTGGTTTGTGGCCAGGCAATGATTTCTCCTCTTCATTTATATAGGTTCTTTTGGGTATTTTCTTCCAAAAAGAGTCCCGTTTCATCACAATTAAATACTTGTTGTGGGATATAACCTTCACTCTCGATATATTTAGCGATTTCCTTTACGTAGGAATCCGCTGCTTTTTGGTCGGAACTAGCCAGTTCTCCGTGTCTAATGACGCTATGAATCCCAGTTCAGTGACAAAAGTGTTCAAACCAGCTTCTGCTGGCTTTAAATTCCTCCAGTTTAGCGCCATTAGAAGTAGGAGAGTTCTCTACTAAATCTTGATGGATTTGCAGAGCCTTAGTGCATATTATGGCCTCACCAATACTATCACCAACAAACTATTTTTCATTTATCCACAATAATAATAATTTTTCTTCCTCTTCTATCACCTGAGACCTTTTCTTCATTAATATATTCACTCCCTTAGTCACATCAGCTGCTTTTAAGATCTCTTTATTCTTTAAAATAGCACATATGGTAGATTTTGGCAGTTATATTGCATGGCGAGATCGGACACACGCACCCCATTTTCATGTTTAGCAATTATTTCTTTTTTCCTTTCCACTGTTATGCATCTGGGGTGTTTGATGCAAAGTTCACTAGCATTTTAACTTTCTTAGGAGCCATAATAAGGGCTATATTAAAAGAAAAAACTATGGAAAATAAGCAAGAACTGTGATAAAATTACGAATGAATCACCCAGCGCAGGCACCAATGTAGAACTGAAAGAAAACGAGAGCGGCCGAGTGAATCCGAGAGTGGCCGAGTGGAACCCATGTGGCAGCCAAGAGCGGCCGAATGGGACACAAAGTGGCTTGGTCAACACATTTTTGTTCGTGGATTGCAATTTATTTCGTGAGTTGGGGTCAAATTTTGTTCGCGGGTTGGTTTGTTCGTAGGTACAGGCGTTCGTGGGTTGGGGTCACCACTGTATTATGTACCGGTTTGTTCCGTATCATTCCCAGTTCTTTTTCAGTATTTGATTTGTCATTCCAACTTCCATTTTTTTTCTCAGACAGTAGAGGTCTGTACATTAATGTTGTGAGTGCTGAGTGTATTGTGTTTATAGTCAGATTTATGGCAATAAATGTATAGGGAAATATATTTTATAGGAATGGAGAATCCCTTTAATACACTCTAAAAAACTTTGCTTCATTAATTTTTGTATTGAAAAGTTAATCATTTTGGTCTACATGTTATGTAAAGAAAGAAATAACTTATGAAAGGTTAACATTTGAATAGCCACTTTGTTGTTTAAAGTACAATTTGAAGTAAAACATTTATGAAAGGAAACATTAATATTTGAAAAACTATTTTTTCTAAGTTACTGTACAAAATGAAGGCAAATAAATATTTATGTAAAGAAAGGGTAATATTCATATAGTTTGGTGCTGAAGTTGAAGTTGCATAAATTCACTTCCCTTAACACTCTATCCATATACAGACACTCCTCAACTCATGAATGAGTAAGGTTCCAGAAGTCCATTCGAAACTAGAATTGTTTGTAAGGTGAGTTAAGGTAAATATAAAAGTACTGTACACTACTTACATATGCACAACTGTACAGTACTTACCCGTAGGCTAAAGACACTTAACTACTACATAAAACAAAGTATACAGTATTAATGAATTTTATTATGTTCTTAAGCTCATATTTTGTAAGTACAGTACTTTATATATGTTGGTTTAGACCAGAGAGGACTGCAATTATTACACAAGGTTCCGGGACCCTTTGTTTCAGATATACATGTTGAAGAAAGTGAAAGAGAGCTCCTTCCACCAAAGACATGATAGCACTTCTCCAGAAATATCTTCAACAGTAAAGTACCTTTTCCTTGAAATATGAGCTGAAGACATTTTTCCAGTGAAGTGTCGTCAGCAAAGATTGCTTTTGTGTTTGGAGTGCCACACTGATGCATCACTACCATCTAATTTTTATCAAACCTTGGAAAGGCACCAAGGCATAGCAAGTACAGAACAATCATTGCTGAAGACAATTTTCTAGAAAGAGATGCTTGAACTTCTCTGGAAATGGAATTGCCTGGTCTTTATTTTTCAAAGAAGAGGTTCTCTATCACACTCTTCAATGGGGATATCAGGAACAATGGGTCCTGGAACCTTAAGTAATAATGACAGTCCTTTGATGCTTCTTTACTACTACTTAGAACATAAACTACACAATATTAATTAATTTTAATACAGTAGAAATACTGTAATAAGTAGTACAGTAATACATACATTAATGCATGGGTAGCTAATGGGTAGGTTTTTGTTAGGATCTGTGAATGTTCATAACTTAGTTGTTTGTAAGTAGAGGAGCTTTTGAACTGAATTTCATTAGTCACTTTTCTGACCATTCATGAGACTTTTTAGGTCTACCTGAAGTTCCCTACCATTATTCTTGTTCTTTACTTTCTTCATAGTCTGCAAACATTCAAGAATGAATTTACAGACTCTGGTAGGTCATTTATGTATACAAGGTACAAAATTGGCCCTAAACTTGAACCTTGTGGAACCCCACTACTAACCCTTCTCCAGTCAGACACTAAGTGAAGTTCCCTACCATTGTTCTCGTCTCTTACTTTCTTCACAGTCTTTGCATTATCTGCATATTCAAGAATGAATTTACATCCTCTGGTAGTTATTTATGTAAACAAGGAACAAAAGTGGTCCTAAACTTGAACCTTGTGGAACCCCACTACTAGTCCTTCTCCATTCAGACCCTGAGTGTCTAACTCTAACTCTCTGTTCGCTTCCTTCAAAGTAAGTTTTTATCCATTCCAAGACATTTCCAGCTATTCTCGCCATTACTTGCAACTTTTTAATAAGTCTCCCATGTGGAATCATATTTAATGCCCTCTGGAAATCTAAGAATATGCAATCCACCCAGCCCTCTCTTCCCTGTAAGATCCGGCTTACCTCATCATAGTATTCTAATAAGTTTGTTACTGTTGATCTGCCTTCTGTAAAGCCATGTTGTCTCACTGACAAGAAGTTGAAGGATCCAAGTGAAGAGAAATGTGTTTTCTTAGTAGTTTCTACATAACTTTACCATTAATGCTGGCCAAGGAAACAGGTCTATAGTATAGTGCTGCATCCCTCCTTCCCTTACTCAGTATAGGTACCCACGTTCGCTTGTTTCCAGCATCTTGGAATCTCCCAAGATTCCAGCAACTTTTCTGCCAATATTGGTTTAGCGCATTTCTTAAATACATAAGGGTATATATATCTTCAGGACTTGTAGCTTTATGGGTAGTTAACTCATTCAGTGCTTTACATACTTTTGTTGCTGAAAAGAAGATTTTCTCTAATACCGCCCCAGGAGCTCCTCTCTCTGTAGTTTGAAGGGGTGGGGTATATTCTGCTTTAAATACTGACCAATACTCCTTGTCCAATTCTTCTCAGATCTCTTCATCCGTCTCAGCAATGTTTCCATCCGCTCTTTTAAACTTTAAAATCTGTTCCTTCACCTTCAGTTTTCCTCCGATAAAGCTTTGAAAAGGTTTAGGATTTTACCCTTTCTGTTGATATCTTCTTCATAATCTCTCTCTGCCTCTCTTCTTTTACTTAGGTAATTATTTCTTGTTCTTTTATGTCTGACAGGCATTTATGTTTTTTCTCTTATCACTTTCCAGCATTTGTCTGTCCACTCCTTATCGAACAATTTCTCTCTGGTATGAATAACTATTTTGGTGGAAGGTATGCAACAATTTACTATCTTCCAATATTCCTCGCAAAAGACTTGGTATATCTCTTGTACAGGTTTGTTGCTAAATAAGGTCCTCCAGTCAATAACTGCAAAAAGCTCATTAATTTTGATGTAATCTCCTTTCAGATAGTTCTCCGTCATGTCCTCAGCTCCTCTACTTTCAGGCAGAACCACTTTGATGGTATACTCCATTAACAACATGGCTGGCTCTAGAACTAGAGGTCATAGTTTGAAGCTTCGTAAGAAAACTTGTTTGCAGGATGTAAGGAAATACTTTTTCAGTGTAAGAGTAGTTGATAATTGGAATTCGCTAAGCGAGGAGGTAGTTAATGCTATCTCAATCCATAGTTTTAAGGACAAGTACGATAAGTATCACTAAGTCTAAAAATGGAACCGATCAGGAGACGGGAAGATACGAGCTTTGGGCTCTTTCCCGTAAACACAATTAGGTAATCACAATTAGGTAATCACAGTGGTCACTTTATCCAGTTGGCGGTCCATACTTAATTTCTTTCAATATTCAACACATTACCTGCGAGTATTAGATTAAGCAGCACTGGATCAACCCAAACCCTGGCCCTCGTTGGTTCCAGTACATGTTGATGTAGGATATTCCCTTGTACACAATCCAGGAATTTTGCCCTGAATGAGTCCTCCTCACTGTGCGAGTCAAGATTTATCCAATCTATCTCTATGATTAAAATCTTCCATAATCAAAATCCTACACTATCTCTACCATGCAATGTTAACAACTGAGTTTATGACTTCGAAAGTACCTATATGACTTTCCTAAGTTGACTCCTTGGTGGGTTATTTACAACAGTTATTATAATGCTCTCTGACCCGGTATTTATACAAGCAACAAGAAATTCCTTGAACTCACTTTCTATAGCAAAGTATAAATCTTTCACTTATGAGCAATGCTATCCCTCCACCAGTTCTCTAAGATCTTTCAACCCTTAGGAAAAACTGTGACACTGTTTATGTCCTCACTTAACTTAGTCTCTGTAGCCGCTACTGCATCTGCCTTACTGTTTTGAATCCTATCCTTTAATTTTACTGCCTTAACAGCTACTCCATCAGCATTTGGCTACAGTAATCTTAATGTGGGTGCATCCCCTGATCTTCTAGCATTATCGTCTTTATCTCCCCTTTGGCTAGAAGAGCTCTGAAACAAAAAATTTTTCTTCTCCTCTTCATTTCTTACCTAATTTAATTTTCTATCTTCTTGCAACAAGTTTTTAATCCTTCCCATCTCTTCCTGTGTTCTGTATGGTCTAATGAACACTGTTCTTAATTCTTGAAGGTCTTTAAAGGGTTTTTCCTAATCAATATTTATCTATATGTGTTCCCTCTCTCAAAGTTATTTTCATTAGTCTTGCCTTTCCCTCCCTAGAATATTTACCAATTTGGTGAATATTTACAATATTCTCTGGACAACATACTACTCCAAGCTTCCTTATCAGACCTGTATGTATGTACGTATGTAAATGCGCACCTCATACAACCTTAATCTCCTCAGATAATATAACCTAAGTAAAAAAAAATATTCAAGGACTCAAAAAGTTCTCAACCCTATAGACTAAAATCCACTTGAAAGCTATACAAAATCGGTTTTCTTCGAATAAAATATTCTCCTCAGACAGTTTTACGAAATCCAAGACCTCAATTTTAAATCTATTCAGAACAATATAAGCTAAAACCCCACTTGAAAATAATTGAAGCAACCACTTCATATTCATTCCAAATTAATACTATGGCCCAGTGGAAGCAACTGGGGTAGTAATAAGCAGGCCGCATGTTAAAGCCTGACTCAAGGTTGGATTAGCATTCATTGTCTCATGTTATTACTGATTAAATTGGGCAATTAACTGGGGAGAAGGTGATTTCCTGTTGGTCTTCCTGATTGCTTGGAGATCACTGGGTCCATAAGATAGCTCTATGCTATCACTGTCATTGTCTCTGCATCTGATTAGCGAGCTACAGCCTATACTCTCAATGATCCATTCAGTGCTCCCTGATGAGTTCCTTTTTCAAGAACACAACTAACAAAGATGTAATTCAAATTACGACTTAAAAAATCAAAATTTTACTTCAAAACTAAATACTCATATATTAATGAGGATGGTAAAATGCTTTCTACCAAATCGGAAGCCTATTACGTATCAAACTGACAAAGGAAAAAGACTACAACATATCACAATGTAAATACTGGCTGGCCTTCTGTAAATCACTAAATCTAATACACATAAAATGCTCTTCAAAACCAGAAAAGAAAACCAAACTTAGTAATAGTACCTCTATTTTGCCCCAAATATCTAATATTAATTTCATATAACCTGCAAAACAATGCATTGAATATGCTGGCAAATTATACAACACTGTTTTGACAATCGTAAATAAAAAATAATCACATAAGACACTTATTACAATTCATTTACCCCTTAACAAATTAATTTTTTTGAGCATTGTGTGTCAAACTGGATCTAATTTTTTTAATTTAATTAATTGAAAATATAAGATGTTTATACACAACAAATAATAATTTTAAATAAAAATTAATTTTATGAAATAAAAAGATATGTAAAAACTCATTTGATGGCCATTTTGAGGTCTATTATAAATGTCTCGTAGAAGATACACACACAGATTTGGTATATCACTAGATATCTCTTATGGAAGTGGACACACATACGCTGTAACACACAAAAATGGCAGCAATCACTGCTACCAGAAGTATGATAACACGAGATACTTTGTAGAAGCCGAAAAGAACACTGTGGATCACAAAATATTTCGTATTAGTCATAAATTAACATTTAACTTCTTCAGGAGATATCTCGTGAAGAGAAAAAAAAATTCAGAAAATTGACCACGAGATATCTTGGTTTAGTACGTTAAGAGGTTAACGATCATATACTGGAAAACTATCTTATGCAGTAAAAGCACAGGAGTGATATTTTATCAGATTCTGAATATAAATTTACGAGACAACATTATGTAAATATTGGCTAGTCACACTCAAATCACTAAAAGGTATTAAACAAAGAATGCTATTCAAAACAAGAGAAAAAGAGGAAACTTCAAGTAATTCTATTATGTCTCAAATATCTCAAAATAATTTTGTAACATTGTATAAAAAAGTGACCCAGAGAATAATAGAGAATTTCATTAAATTTATAGATATAACCTGAATATATTAATATAACACCATATAAGACTCAAAACATTTATCTCAATAACTCATACATGCAGCTGCATTTTTATCAAGAGGAGTGGCCATCATGGGCTACTAATGAGTCAGTGGACATATTCATACTACTAGTAAGGGCATATATATCTCCCATTCATGCATAACAACACTAGAAAGGATTCACTACAGAACACAGTCAGTAGGGTTAGCAATATACTAATCTTCACCTGGAGAACTCTTGCCAAACATAAAAAACAAAATAATGCACTCATAAGCCCATGGAAGGTGATTATAAATTGCAATTACAAGAAAAACTCTTTAATACTCAATCAACTGTGTTTAATGTTAACAGTAAAGAATTGCTTATAAGCCTCTCTAAGCAGTCAACCTCTTCATACAATGTAAGGAGATAAAATTACTTTCATCCTCAGTCAATTTCAAGCCAAAAAATATTGCAATGACAATATTATAAATATAGTACATATTAGTTTCTTTTTAATGCTTAACTTTTTAAGAAACCCACAGTTTCCAGAGATTATGAATACTTTCAAACTATAAATGGAGAAGAACACAATTGTAAGAACCAGCAACAATTCACATTCACAGATAACTTAAAAAAATAAAAAGTCATAAGGAAAACGCTGTGCTAAGAATTTATCTCCATCTGTTCACTAGGCACGATTATACACAGTATCTATATAACTGTTTTGCATTAAATTACACTCATACAAATCAAACAGTGACAAATACAACTCTCTTTGAGTCTATAAATATAAATATTCTCCATCACAAAAATATATGCATTGTACAGCATCATTTGGCATTTTTATATTATTAGCAATTTAGATATAACTAAAACTCCAAATATGTATCTCGCGTATAATACTCTACCTTCAACATTGATTTGCTCAATGAGTGAGTAAGAAAACTCCAAGCTTGTGTACTTGATTTAACATTTTGGTAGGAGGAGGCATTCAATCCAACAGGACTTATATTCAGTCTTATGACCGGAGATATAACTTTAGAAGTAACATTATATCAAACCTTTGTTAGTTAGTAGCATATTACTTGTGTGTAAGTCAAGCTGCAAAAAATACATAAGCAATTATTATGAGAGGTCACTAAGCAACCACATATGTAATAACACAGTAATATGAATCTTATGATCAATTATTACCTTATTGAAATATAAACAAAATTCAAAGAAGACTGATAAAATACAATTTCATAATTTTCAACTTCAATTTTATAGACCAACATTAGGCATTGATACTTTTCTTTTTCAGCAGTATACCATTGATGTAATGTCAACAGAGCACAACTGCTTTCACGGATATATAATATAATGTTAATAATTTATTACAGACTGGCAATGCTGATATACTTTTAACGTGCTCTTCAGAAATACCATTTTTCCTTGCTTGTTGAGATAGTGTTTGTCAAGATTTTAAAATAACTAATTCTAGACAATATACACTAGAATTAAATATAATAAAAAATCAAATTACAAATGAACTTAAAATTAGCAAACCTTCAAGCTAATATTAATTCTTATGACAGGTTTTGAAATAATAAAGAAAGAATAGTCAACATTAGATATAAGATCTCAGTTAGTAAAGAAAAATAAAAATGCAATTCAGATAATATTAGTAATAGTAAAGGTGAGAGGAAGGAGCAGGGTTTCGAAAAGGTTTGACAGTGTATGTGGTGAAGTGTGGAATGGATGTGAATGTAGATTTCATCAAGGTCAGCTACATGAGGGACATCTGCCTGATAGGAACATCTGCCTCATGGAAATCATTTTTATATAACCTAACATAATTTATCCTAATCTACCCTAACCAAACCAAACCTAACCCATCCTACCCTAACCAAGACCAACTGTTCCTGATTTGCATTTGTCCCTAACAGGTAATTGTCCATTGGGCAGTTGACAGTCAGACAGTTGTCCAGATATTAGTGTAGATGAGGTAGTGGAAGATGTAAATAGGAGGGATGGTGTGATAAAAAAGAATGGAAGTGGAGAGATAATTATATGAGATGTTCATTGAGAGGGAGTTGATGATTACTTACATAATATTTAAAAAGCCTACATGGTTCAGCCTGGATTGTGATAAGAGTAACTGATAGATCATTAATGAATTGTGTTATAATGGACAAGAAGGTGTGTGGAAGAGCAGAGAGTGATGGAGGAAAAGAATTTAGGGAGAAAAAAAATGAAGTACAAAACAACTAAATAATTTTATGTGAAATTGACAAATACTGTACTATATAATTCTATGTAGTTTATGATTAATGAAAAGTAAAATACATCCCGATACATCACAAATATGAAAACTTTTTACAATCTAATTTGTTAAAATTATTCTGTAACTTACTAAACACTTCATTTTAAATATAAAACAGAAGTGTTTGTATACATAAAAAAATTTAAAGATGAAAACACAGGAATAAAATATAAAAATACAGCTGTTGATATTAATCATATATTTCCAAAATCTATATGTAGCTTGTAAACGAGCAGTAATAAATTGTCTTGCTAAAAATTACTCAAGAAAAAGAACGTGAAAAAGAATCAACATAGAATTAAGATATTCCAATCATTATAGTTCACTGAAGTGAAATGGATTTTTTTTTTTTATATTCTGAATACCTGCATTCTCTCCTATATAAAGTATTATACAACCAAAAATAAGTTGAAAATTCATGCAATATTGACCAAATCAAAGAATGAGCTTGAGAGCATGCTGCTCCCACAACGACTCAACATACGTGCATTTCATACTCAGATAGGGATGGCACGTCATTCACACACACACTATCAAAAAGCTGCCTCACAAACCACCCAAGACATCCTGGACACCTTTTCCGTTACCATAATTTTCTGATAAATCCTCCATTTTTACACAAAGAAATTTTCAACTTGGTGGTTCAAGAATCATTCAAGTGATCATTGCTAGTTAGAGAGGTAGCACAGACTTTCAGAGTTATTTAACATACTCTGACATAAGGTAAGGTATGTCCATTAAAAAAAAAAACTTTCTAAAAAGATGCCTCACAAACCACCCAAGGAGTACCAGACACTGTTTTGGTCACCTTTATTATCTGATTACTTTTCCATCTTTACAAAAAGAAAATCTAACTTTACTGGTTCATGAAGTAGATTTTTACAGGTGTTCCTCGCTTTAATGTCATCAACATCTTCCAATACAATGCCATTTTCTTGCTCATTTCTTTCATCTAGTTCATCAACAGGTAAGACTTCTTTCTCTTTAATGCTAAAACACAGGTCTTACACCTCGGTCTTCAGCAAAGAATTTTCTTTTTTATGATTACCTAATTTTGATTACCTAATTGTGTTTACGGGAAAGATCCCAAAGCTCGTACCTTCCCGTCTCCTGATCGGTTCCATTTATACTTAGTGATACTTATCATACCTGTCCTTAAAACTATGGATTGAGATAGCATTAACTACCTCCTCACTTAGCAAATTCCAATTATCAACTACTCTTACACTGAAAAAGTATTTCCTTACATCCTGCAAAGAAGTTTTCTTACAAAGCTTCAATCTATGACCTCTAGTTCTAGAGCTAGCCATATCAAAATATCGATCCTTATCCACTCTATCATAATCATGAAGGAATTTAAAGACTGTCCCCATATCCCCCCTCAATCTTCTAGCTTCGAGTGATGGTAAGTCTAATTCCCTCAGCCTCTCATCATAACTGAGATTGCGTATTTCTGGCACCAGTTTCGTGGCATGTCTTTGAACTTTTTCAAGCTTAGCTATGTGCTTTTTCATGTGTGGATTCCAAAAGGGGGCTGCATATTCGAGTTTTGGCCTCACATAGGCTACATTAATATTTCTGAACATTTCCTTGTCCATGTGCCTGAAGGCTACCCTTACATTTGATAAGAATGCATATTCTGCCATTACTATGCCATTTATATGTATTTCTGGAGACAAATCTGCCAGTATTTTACTCCTAGATCTCTCTCATTTTCTGTCTCTTGAAGTTGTACTCCAACCACCGAGTAGTCAAGCTTGGGCCTTCTTGCACTTGTACCCATTCTCATTACCTTACATTTTGAAGTATTGAATTTCATCAACAGGTAAAACTTCTTTCTCTTTAATGCTAAAACACAGGTCTTACACCTCGGTCTTCAGCAAAGAATTTTCTTTTTTATGAGTGTGACACTGGGACAGACAAAAAAAAAAATGCCCTTGTCATTAAAGGCCCCGGGCATGAGAAAATATTAAGACGAAGGAAAAGAAAAAAGTTATGGATAATGACAGACTGAAAAAATATCAAAGTACTGAGGACCTAGAGATATGGAGGATTAGGCCCTAAGATGACAATAGATATGCTGTTTGATGGAAGACAGGTCATAAGAATTTGGAAAGACAGAAGGAGGAAGAGAGTTCCAGAGTCTGGAGGTAGATGAGAAGAGGTAGTCACTGCACTGACCAATCTGCGAGCTACAAATCTCCACACAGTAACTGTGTGACGAGGCAGCTAGGCAAGTGTTACGCAGCCTTGGCAGTGGGGAAGGGATGCAACTCACCAACTCATCAGAGCAGTGATGGAAGTAATAGCGATAGAAAAGAGAAAGGGATGATACCTTACGGCAAAGAGGGAGAGAATCCAAATTAGAAGAGAAGGATTATTAATGAGTTTCACTGCCTTAGATTCAACCCTATCAAGGAGAAAAGTATTAAGAAGAAGCACAACAGGTGTGCGAGTAGTATTCCAAGCAGGGATGGATATGACCTTTATAGACTTTTAGTACACCTTGTTCGTTTTTTCCACATTTTTTTTAACTGCGAAACTGCATTAGCGCCCCTAAAAAATAATAGCAAAAAAATACGAAATTCGCGAATAACGCCCATGCAAAAAAATTCGAAAAAATAGTTTTCATTTTAGTAAAAAAATTTACTGCCTCAGAGGCACTTTTCCGCTATCCTCCACCTCTTCTATCGCTTAATGTGATCGGATATTATGAAGAAAATAAAAAAAAAGCATTAAGAACAAACAGCCACCATATTTTCAATATAATATCGTCAGGGATATAGCGTGTGAGGGTGTATCAGCTGATACGGAAGTAGCAAAATGTTTGCCGATAGAGGTTCGTTCTCCTGCATCCTCCTCCTCTTCTACCGCTTAATGCGATTGAATATTATGAAGAAAATTGAAAATATGCATTGAGACCAAACAGCAAACAAATTTTCTATATAATATCGTCAGGGAAATAGCGTGCGAGGGTGCATCAGCTGATAAGGAAGTGTGACAAAACGTTTGCCGATAGAGGTTCATTCTCCTGTATCCTCCTCCTCTTCTATCGCTTAATGCGATCGAATATTATGAAGGAGATTGAAAAAAAGCATTAAGAACAAACAGCAAACAAATTTTTTATATAATATCGTCAGGGAAATAGTGTGCAAGGGTGCATCAACTGATACGGAAGTGTGACAAAATGTTTTTCGATAGAGGTTTGTTCTCCCGCATCTTCCTCCTCTTCTACCGCTTAGTGAGATAGAATATTACGAAGAAAATTGAAAAAAAGCATTAAGAGCAAACAGCAAACAAACTTTCGATATAATATCGTCTGGGAAATAGCGTGTAGAAAATATATATATTTCCTTTAAGTTTCCCCGATATACGTTTTCTTTGTAACGAATGGTGTACTTTTCTTTTTCTCTCAGCTGACTTTATTTACGTTTAGATTTCGTGCAGCACGGTCGATATGTAAAGAAGATAGAATAATGTTTAGAACCAAGGAATATTAATAATACATATTATAATCTTGAAAATTAGATAAACCCCAAATAGAGTGAGTAAATAAATATTTTATGAGTTAAATATTGTGCCTGAATAGTGATAAGCATCAGCTGATACGGAAGCGGCAAAATGTTTGCCAATAGGGGTTCGTTTGCCCTCATCCTCCTCCTCTTCTACTGCTCATGCGATCGGATATTATGAAGATAATGGAAAAAAAGCATTAAGAACAAATAGCAAACAAAGTATCGATATAATATCATCAGGGAAATAGCGTGCGAGGGTGTATCAGCTGATACGGAGGCAGCAAAATGTTTGCATTCTCATGCTCACTGACACCATGCATATCCCAGTGTATGCCTGTTGCCCATTGCAAAATATAGTGCATTAATTTCTTTACTGTACAGTAAATCTGTATATCTTTTATACTGTACACTATTTGCATGTTAATATAAATAACTACAGGTCTTTCTGCTTTATTATGTACTTATAAAATATGTTTTACTTATCTTATATCTTTCGCATAGTGTGTCTATGTAAGGTTGTGGAACGTATCTATGCCCTTTATCAGTTTTCTATGGAAAATGACTCGTTTTTTCACGCGATTTTCCATTTACCCGTCACTTCTGAGAACCTATCTAGGCGTTATTCTGAGAAATAGGTGTAACTGAAAAGAGGAAAAGAAATGACGAAAACGAAACAGAACCCCCAAAATTTTGAATAGGCAGATTTAGAAATTTGGATTATGTGATTCCTCCTAGATAAGTTAGCTATATGGATTCCTAATATGTTGGTAGAATTAAGAGGGTAAATTTCGTTAGTTTCAAAGACAATAGGGTCATCAGGAGAAGATAATGAGATAGCCAGAAAATGTGTCTTGGAGGCATTAAATTTAACTCCAATTTGCAGATACCCTCTGCAAACTGGAGTTGAGAGTAAAAGAAAGAGTGCTTTGAGACTGATTACGAGTAGCAGATGAAGGTTGTGAAGAAATAGCAGAAGAATAATGAAGGGTAGAATTGTTGGCAAAGGCACGAAGAAGAAAGGAAGATGGGGATTGTAAAAGATCATTGGTGAAGAGAAGGAACTCCTTCTTCCACTACAGCTTTTCCCGCTTATGCAGGAACAGAGTAGGTAAAAGACCAAAGCCCTGTGGAACACCAATGGTAACAGGGAATAGGCTAGATGTTGCACCGTCAACAATTACAGATATAAAACGGTCAGAAAGAAAACTGGAAATCAGAGAACAAAGAAAAGGTGTAAAGCCATAGGCAGCGAGTTTGGCCAACAAAGCTTTGTGCCAGACTCTGTCAAAAGCCTTAAAGATATCAAGGGCAATGACAAAGGATTCCCCATAGTTACTCAGAGAAAATGACCATACATGAGTAACAGGAGGTCACCAGTGGATCTTGCCTCGCAGAAGCCGTACTGGTGATTGGAGATAAGTGAGTTAGATTCAAGGCATTTAGGGAGTGAGCACTGAGTAAAGTTTTGAAAACTTTAGCGATAGAAGAGGTTAAGGCAATACGTCGGTAGTTTGAAGGAATAGAGCAGTCACCCTTCTTAGGAACAGGTTGCACTAGAGTATGCATCCAAGATGAAGTACTGGTTGACAGAATGAGGTAAAAAAGACGGCAAAGCACGGGAGTCAGTTCATCTGTAAACTCCGTTAGAAACCTTGCAGGGACACCATCAGGACCAGATGCCTTGTTTGTCTTTAACGAGTGAAGAACCTTATGAACTTTGCGTGAAGTAAGGATACGGGAGGGCATTGGTTTATAGAGGGGTAAAAAATGAGGGACAGGTGCACTGGAATCATTTATGGAAGAGTTGGCAGAAAAATGAGAGCCATAGAGAGTGACTTTGCCATTGGGAGAGAAAGCTATAGAACCATCAGAACGTATGAGAGGGGGAAAGCTTGAGTTACACAAAATTTTGGAGAGGTTATTTGCTAAGGACCATAAACAGTTGTCAGTGGGAGAGGAGTTAAGGTCATCAACTTTCCCTCTTATAAAGGAAGCCTAAGACCTTCGAATCTGAGCAGTACAGTGATTTCTAGCTACAATACATGCAGAGCGAGTTAAATCAGAAGGAGAGGCTTGGTACGACCAGTGTGCCCGATCCCTAGCTTGTATAGCCATGGAGCAGCTTTGTTCAAAACAGGGTTTAGGGGGAGAAAAAGTTTTACATAGAGGAGAGGCTGTACACCTCCATTCCTGATGTTATGATCTCAGCAACTTTTAGGGTTACCTGATCAGGGTTGTTGGACCGAAAGCAGTGGTCCTCCCATGGGAAGTCAAAGAGGAAGTTACACAAAACTTCAAGTTGGGTAAGCTCAAAGTCCCAGAGGTGGCGGTGAGTAGGAGGGATTGGTGGAGGGGAGCGAAAATGGAAGAGATTGAGACCACAGAGTGGTCAGATTAACCAAGAGAAGTAGAGTAGTTTAAAGGGTCAGAAATAAGAAATAGGTTAAGAGTGTTGGCTGTATGTTTGCTTTGATTGGGAACACAAGTACGATGTATGATAATTTGCTCCAGATCATGAGTAATAGAGAAAGTAAGGGCCTCATTTCCTCCAACAGCAGTGTGAGAAGAATTAAGCCACTCACTGTAGTGTACATTGAAGTTTCCAATATAGAGAGCTTCAGCTTGTGGGTAAGAAGATAGCAATGACTCTTTGCAAGAGGACAGATATTCCTGATTGCTACTAAAGAGATATTAAGAAATTTCAGAATTATGTTTAAGAGCTTGGACATATAGTGTGCTATTCTCATAACTTTCTACAACTGATTAAGTAGTATTTGAAGGTTCAGTATTTTTTGAACACTTATAATGAACTGCACTGATACCAGGAGCTTCATCATTTGGTGAAAATGTAGTGCCACGCAAATTCATATTATTCTTACGACCAGTTCTTTTGCCTTCAATATGAATTTTTAGGTGCTTAATCCATATGCCGGATTGACTGAATTTCTTCTAAGATATACAACATGAGTAAGGTTTTTCTTCTGTATGCAATCTCTTGTGTGCATTGAGTGTAGATATTTGGTAGAAACTCCTTCCACAAACACTACATGAATAAGGTCTTTCTTGAGAATGTATTCTCATATGGTCAGTTGAATTACCATTCCATCTAAAACTATTCATGCATTCAGTATAATTATAAGGCTTTTCAAGTGTGTATTCTCAAATGATTGCAAAGGCAATCTCTGCGGACAAATCCTTGACCACATTCATTGCATTTGAAGGGTCTTTCTTTTAAATGTGCCGTCATATATATAGTGAGGGGCCCTGACTTTTTAAAGCCCCTGTCACATAGTACACATAAATGGTTTCTCTTTGGTATGAACCCTCATATATGAGGTAGGATTGCTCTTGCAACTAAACCCATTCCACATTCAAAACATTCAAATAGCTGGTCTTTAGTATGAATGCTCATGTGTGTGATCAGATGGCTCTTGTCACTAAAACTCTTTCCACATTCTGAACACACAAATGGTTACTCTTTGGTATGAACTTCATATGTCGGATGATACTTCCCTTAGACAAAAGTTGAATGAAAAGTTAAGTAGAGGTGAAACAGGTTGGTACATAAGAAGTGGAAAATCATATATTAAGTTTCAAAACTACAGTGCCTAGATATAACAGAAACAGAATTATTTCAGGTTTGGTAAAAAATGAAAAGAATGATAGAAATTTCGACATAAAATATGATAAATATACAAGGCTTATCACAAATAATAGCTAGTGAAGTGAAAGATATTTTTAGATGACTGTACACTAATTTGCATAACTGAAACAAACAAAAACGTCAGAATAAAAAATGTAAAAACAATACAGGTTGTATTATATCAGTAAGGGATAAAGGAGATAAAAAAGGTGGAGGTATTATCATATTGTATAAAAAGGTGCATCTACATGTGGAAAAACAAAAGGTCAATCAAAGTGATATAATACATGTTTCTTGTATAAGTTTTGAAGTTATTATTTACCACACATGCATTTGAAGGTAACACTTGCTATAGTGTGCCAATGTGTAACCATCATTTTGTTTTTCAAAAGATATATGTAATGCTATATATCGAACCACCTGTTTCTAATTATTCATTCTTTGAGTTATTATGATCTGCGCAACTCTATGGTTGGGCTTATAATACTATATTACAGTTAATATTAGAAATATTAGAATTAAGACAGGTATTATGTATATTCTAGAAAAATGCTCAGATTCACCAATAATATTGTTGGGTGACTTTAACGATCACCTAGGATTTATTGGACAAGAAGGATTAGATAGAACAGGAAGTATTGTCCTAGATATTGCTGAAAAATACAACATGATAATACTGAACGGCGATTCTCTGTGTGAAGGTGAAGTAAATCTGAGTAGGGGTACTAAAAAAAAAGCGCTATTGATTTTGTTTAATGTAACCAAATAATGTATAAAAGATATAAGATGGGTATTGATGAAGACAAAATAAAATCTGATTTATTGGATCATCATTTATTGGAAACAATATTTTGGGTGAGATACCAAACGGATTCCCAAAGAAAGGAAAAAGAGTTAATTACATATATGAAGATAAACAAAGATACATAGAGTAAATTTCTTGAAAGATTTGAAAATGAAATCAGTGAAGTGGACGAATGCCAATTAGAAATATGTGACGAAAAAGCTAAGTACATTTCAAAAAAGGTAATGAAAACAAAATTTTGGAAGAGAGTTATAGATATTTACAAAATTTAACCATTATGGTTTACAAATACCATAAAAAAAAAAATCAGTATAAAACATAACTATAAAAAGAAAAAAAGACGTGCAGTTGATGCTCTTGAGAAGGAAATACACATGGTTCTCAGAATAAAATGGAGATAGGTTCTCAGAAGTGACGGGTAAATGGAAAATCGCGTGAGAAAACAAGTCCTTTTCCATAGGAAACAATGATAAAGGGCATAGCTCGTTCCACAACCGTCCATAGACACACTATTCCAAAGATATATGATAAGTAAAACATATTATTATAAGTATATAACAAAGCAGAAAGACCTGTAGTTATTTATATTAACATGCAAATAGTGTACAGTATAAAAGATATACAGATTTAATACAGTAAACAAATTAATGCACTCTATTATGCAGTTGGCAACAGGCTTACACTGAGACGTGCATGGTGGCCAGTGTTGCCAGATAAAGCGGATGTTTTTATTTTCAAATGTATGGTACATTTTAAGATATATATTAATTACAAGATGGTAGTACTGTAACATACATAAAAATGTACTTCAACTTTAAGATACTTGAAATAACTTACCACCTTACATGTATATTTTTTATATTTATCATTTCTCTCATTCATCTATTCTGGCAACACTGATGGTGGCAGTGAGGATGAGGATGCAAACGTTTTGTCACACTTCCGTATCAGCTGATGCACTCTTGCACGCTATTTCCATGACGATAATATATCAAAAGTATGTTTGCTGTTTGTTCTTAATGCTTTTATCAATTTTCTTCATAATATTCAATCGCATGAAGCACTAGAAGAGGAGTAGGATAACGGAGAACGAACCTCTATCAGCAAACGTATTGCTACTTCCGTATCAGCTGATGCACCCTCACACGCTATTATATTGAAAATATGTTTGCTGTTTGTTCTTAATGCTTTTTTTCAATTTTCTTCATAATATCCGATCGCATTAAGCATTAGAGGAGGAGTAGGATACAGGAAGACGAACCTCTATCGGCAAACGTTTTGCTACTTCCGTATCAGCTGATGCACCCTCACACACTATTTCCTTGATGATATCATATTAGTCATAGTCATAGATTCTATTGCCAAATATTTAGAATACATACATGAATAAATATATACATTATATTCAGAGGCACTAGCCTCCTGAGCAATAGCTCCTTGGCAGGCAATTTAATATACATTTCGCATAATTTAAAGTATGACGGCAATAGTTAACAAAAGCTCCAATATAGCAATCTCATACTTATCTTGTAATAAAATAAAACAGTAGCCTGACCTTAACCTGGACATAATGATACACCAATACTGTATTAATTATTAATCAACAGCTGCTTGATATTGCCTAGTAAATAAATGCTGTTTGAGTGTCTTTTTAAATAAAGTTGTGCCAGTATTTGTTTTTAAATCTTCTGGTAATGCATTCCAACATTTTGGGCCAAAACAGTGACTAGAAAATTTGTACAAGCTTGTTCTCGGCTGTGGACATATCAAATTTATATTGTTACCTCTGGTTCCATGGTTGTGTTGAATAAATCTAAATAATTTTCTGTTATCATTAACATCACTATGTATAATAATAAGACAGAAATATTGTATTAAGTAATTAAATTTAAGCAAGTTTAGCTCCTTGAATAAAGAGGAAGTTGAGTCATATTTTCCACTATATGTAATAGTTCTGATCAGTCTTTTCTGAGTTACAAATACATCCCTTACAATTGACGGCAAAGTACAACCCCAGATGGACAAACAGTATATAGTATGAGGATAACACAGGGAATAGTATATGCTTTTTAAGGCCTCATTTGTCAGGTTATGGCGAATTTTATACAAAATTCCACACGTCTTGGACAGTTTTGAGCAGACAGATTGAATATGATATTTCCAACTTAAATTTTCATCAATAATTACTCCCAAAAATTTGCTGTTTGTTCTTAATGCTTTTTTCAATTTTCTTCATAATATCCAATCGAATCGAATTCAGTGGCAGAATAGGAGGAGGATGGCGGAAAAGTGCCTCCGAGGCGGTCAATTTTTTAATACAAAGAAAAAAAAAATTTCGAATTTTTTTGCATGGGCGTTATTCGGGAATTTCGTTTTTTTTTACTATTATTTTTTTTGGGCGTTATTGCAATTTTGCGGTAAAAAAAATGGCTAAAAACGGAAAAAAGTGTATATGAAACTCGATATCAACAACAAAAGCAAGAGTTCAAAATATAGTGAATCAAGCAGTAACTCTGTAGGAAAAAAAGAAACAAATTAAATTAAACATGCACAGAACCAAAGTAAATGCCTACATATGTATATAAGATAACTTAGAGGAGAAAAAATAAGAAATAATTCCAAAATTGAATTATATGATGCACAAGGTGTCATAAAACAAGAAAAAATAGAGGAATAGAGCTAAAATGGTTCTGGAAGGACATACACCAAACACAGGAAAACTCAATTACACAGGTTTGGAACCCAGAAAAGAGAAGGTAATATGAGGAAGAGATGAGTATTAAGTAGAAATTTAAAAAATTTAATGATTGAAGCGGGACCTGAAATAAGAGAGACGCCAAGAGTTATTAGAGAACATATTGATGCTGTAGCTTCAGTGATACCCAAGAATTTTGTACCAATGATGAAAGCTGAATAACAAAAGATAGCATGGAACAACAAATTAAAAAACTAAAAGACGGAAAAGCTCCTGGACCTGACGGCTTAAAACCAGAATTATCTAAAATAATGAAAGATAGCGAGATATGAATTAGTGGTCTGAAGATGTCATATAGATATATTTTAGAAAATGTGGAAGAAAAGCCAAACTGGGATATATCCAAAACTACATCTGTCCCAAAAGTAAATAAGCCCACAGTGAAAGACTTCAGGCCCATTGCATTAACAAATATATCATATAAGATTTGTATGTGCATTTTAAAAGACAAAATAGAAGAGCACCTAATTAAGAATGGCCTAATGAACGTACTTCAAGATGGATTCACAAAGAAGAGAAGAATAACAGACAATTTTTATGTATTAAGACACTGTATTGAAAATAGTTTTAAGAGAAAACAGACACTTTTTGTACTTGCTATTGACTTCCAAAAAGCTTTTGATTCTATGAATAGAAGTAAACTAATAGAGACGATGATGAATTCTAAGAGTCAAAGTAGCGTTATTGAAATAATTACAAATATATACTGTCACGACGGTACAGAGTTTTTCATTAACAATAACAAACAAGCAGAAATAGAAATAACCTCAGAAATAAGACAGGCTGCAATGGTTCGACAATATTGTTCCTGCTTGTTACTTATATAATTATAGAAAAGCTCTAAACTGAAGATTTAGGATACAGAGATGAATTTTTCAAAATATTCTTAGCTGATGATGGGCTTGTTTTTGCTCAAAGTATAGAAGAAACAAAAAGAACTGTAAGTATACTGACAGAAATAGCAGCCTCATGTGGACTGATGATTAATAAGCAAAAAAGCAATATAATGATATATTACAGAAAAGAAGCATACCCAGAGATAATTGAAAATATAAGGGTAGTTGAAAATATCAAATATTTAGGAATAAGATAACTGGCAAAAGAGAACGTTTTAAAGAGTATAAAAATGGCTGCATATTAAAAGCTAGGCATTTTGCAAATATGACATACTCCACAGTAGCTATCGCTTGTAACATTTTAATAGGAAAACCTTTCTGGAAATCTATTGTTATGCTATCATTTCTTAAAGTAGAAGAAATATTAGAATACTCAGAAGAAGAATTAATGATTTCCCAAAGAACAGACAACCCGGTGTATACAGCCATTCTAGAATTACCAATTTATACTGCTAGTAGTGCACTCAGATCAGAGACTGGAGCTTCATCATATAAAACAGAAGATATTAAAAACAAAATTCTATTTGTAAAACGTACTCTAGAAACTGGAAGTAATGAGTTAGTTAGAGAGATATTTCTATACCACTTTTATGAGCAATAAACAAAATTCATTAAGAAAATAAAAAGATATATGGAAACACTATATGTCAATCTTCTAGAAATAGAAAATTCATTCATTGCTAAGTTGGAAGAAAAAATAAAAGTTGATTCTAAAAATATGGATGAAGGAAATGGTAAATAAGGAAACTTTAACATATATATATTTTGTTTTCCTTTTTTTTTTTAGAGTGTGACACCGGAACAGGCAGAAACTGCCCTCATCAATAAAGGCCCGGACACGAGAAAATACCAAGACGAAGGAAAAGAAAAAGGTTAAGAGCAAGGCAGAGATGAGGTAATGTCACATAAAGGAAAACGACAGACAGGAAAAAACAGTCAAAGTACAAAGGGTACAGAGATATGGAGGACTAGGCTCTGAGATGATGATAGATCTGCTTTTTGAAGGATGAAAGGTCACAAGAATTTGGAAAGACAGAAGGAGGAAGAGAGTTCCAGAGTCTGGAGGTAGATGGAAAGAAGCAGTTGCTTCACCGACCAATCCGCGAGCTACAAATCTCCACACAGTACCTGTGAGATGAGGCCGCTTAGCGAGTGTTACGCGGCCTCGGCAGTGGAGGAGGGATGCAACTCGCCAACTCATCAGAGCAGCGATGGAAGTAGTAACGATAGAAAGGCGAAAGGGAAGATACCTTACGGCGAAGAGAGAGAGAATCCAGGTTAGAAGTAAGAGAAGGATCATTAATGAGTCTGACTGCCTTAGATTCAACCCTATCAAGAAGATAAGTAAAGGAAGAAGCACCCCAGATGTGTGAGCAGTATTCTATGCAAGGGCGGATAAAATCTTTGTAAATTTCAAGTAACTGCAATGAGGAAAAGTAATGACGAAAACGGAACAAAACCCCCAATTTTTTGGATGAAAATTTAGAAATTTGGATTATGTGATTCCTCCAAGACAAGTTAGAGGCTATATGGATTCCTAATATGTTGATAGAGTTAAGAGGGTAAATTTCATTAGTTTTGAAGACAATAGGGTTATCAGAAGGAGAAGAAGATAAAGAGATAACCAGAAATTGTCTTGGAGGCGTTGAATTTAACTAGATTTTGAGTGCCCCACTCAGATACTCTCTGAAAATCGGAGGTAAGAGTAGAAGAAAGAGTGATACGAGACTGATTACGAGTAACAGATGAAGGTTGTGAAGAAAAGGCAGAGGAAAAGTGAAGAGTAGAATCATCAGCAAAGCATGAAGAAGAGAGGAAGATGGGGATTATAGATCATTGATGAAGAGAAGGAAGAGAGTAGGTGAAATAACAGAGCCCTGTGAAACACCACTGGTAACAGAGAAAGGGCTAGATGTCGCGCCATCAACAGCTACAGATATAGAACGGTCAGTAAGAAAACTGGAAATCAGAGTACAGAAAGGAGTAAAGCCATAGGAAGGGAGTTTGGCCAACAGAACCTTGTGCCAGACTCTGTCAAAAGCCTTAGAGACATCAAGGGCGACGACAAAGGATTCCCCATAGTTCCTCAGAGAAGATGACCATACATGAGTAAGATAGGTCAGGAGATCACCAGTGGATCTTGCCTTTCGGAAGCCGTACTGGTGATCGGAGATAAGTGAGTTAGATTCAAGGCATTTCAAGAAGTGAGCTTTGAGCAAAGTTTCGAAAACTTTAGCAATAGAGGAGGTTAGGGCAATAGGTCAGTAGTTAGAAGGAACAGAGCAGTCACCCTTCTTAGGAACAGGTTGAATTAGAGCATGCTTCCAAGATGAAGGATAGATACTGGTTGACAGAATGAGGCAAAAAAGACGGCAAAGCACGGGAGCCAGTTCATCTGCAAACTCCTTAAGGAACCTTGCAGGGATACCATCGGGACCAGATGCCTTGCTTGTCTTTAGCAAGCAAAGAACCTTATGAACTTTGCGTGAAGAAAGGATAAGGGAGGGCATAGGGTTAGAGAGGGAAAAATACTGTGGAACAGGTGCGCTGGAATCGTTGATAGAAAAGTTGGCAGAAAAATGAGAGCCAAAGAGAGTGGCTTTGTCAGTGGGAGAGCAAGCTATAGAACCATCAGAACAAATGAGAGGGGGAAAGCCTGAGTTACAGAAGTTTCTGTAGAGGTTTTTGGCTAAGGACCAGAAGCATTTGTCAGTGGGAGAGGAGTTAAGGTCATCAACTTTCCTGCTTATAAAGGAAGCCTTAGACCTTCGAATCTGAGCAGTACAGCGATTCCTAGCTATAATAAAAGCAGAGCGAGTTAAATCAGAAGGAGAGGCTAGGTAAGACAGGTGAGCCTGATTCCTAGTCTGGATAGCCATGGAGCAGGCACGGTCAAACCAAGGTTTAGGGGGAGAGAAAGTTTTTGTAGAAGAGGAGATGTACGCCTCCAATCCTGCGGTCATGATATCGGCAACTTTTAGAGCTACCTGATCAGGGTAGCGGGACCGAAAGCAGTAGTCATCCCATGGGAAGTCAAAGAGAAAGTTACACAGATTTTCATGTTGGATACGCTCGAAGTGCCAAAGGCGGCTCTGAGTAGGAAGGATTGGTGGTGGGGGAGCGAAAATGGAAGAGACAGAGATCACAGAGTGGTCAGATTCACCAAGCGGGGAGAGCACAGAATAAGAGTAGTTTGAAGGGTTAGAAGTAAAGAATAGGTCAAGAGTGTTTGCAGCATGTTCGTGACGATCAGGAACGCGAGTAGGATGTTTGATAATTTGCTCCAGATCGTGAGTAATAGAGAAAGCAAGGGCCTCGCTGCCTCCCTCATCATTTTGAGAAGAATGAAGCCACTCACTGTGGTGTACATTGAAGTCTCCAATGTAGAGAACTTCGGCATGTGGGTGAGAAGATAGCAAGGACTCATGGCATGAGGATAGATATTCAAAGAAAGAGACAAACTCGGTAGAGTTTGCAGAACAGTAGCAGAAGCAAAGAAAGATAGTGGTAATGGAGAGATAGACTATTAGCCAGAGAACATCAAAGTCAGGAGATTCAAGTTCCATGAGCCTCACAGTAGGAGTGTTAGTGTTGCAGTATGCACAGACCCCACCTTTGGAACGAAAACGAGTATACAGATTATAGTGAGAGATTTGGAATGGGTCAGTGGAAGTATGTATAGACAGCTGGGTTTCAGATAGGAGGAGGAGGTTAGGGAGGAAAGAGCCCAAGTGCTGTTCAACAGACGAAAGATTAGAGTTCAGCCCACGACTGTTAGAGTAGTGAAGAGTGAAAGAAGTAGATCTATTGGGAGGTGCAAGGTTAAGAGCAGAACCATTACTACCACCAGGCGTGTCTGCCCTCAAGTCAATGGTGGAGTCAACACGATCCCCGGAGATCCTTCGCACCCCACTATGCCGGGTACTGGGGGCCATTAGTCGTGAACCTTCCATAAATAATGACAAATGTGAGGAAAAAGAAAGTAAAAGAGACAGATGCGCAGAATGTTGTGACTTGTCAAATGTAATGGAATAGCAAGAGATGTGTAATGAATACGCCAGAATATTCAGTGTAGATGTAGGCACGAGGAAAAAACCGTCCTGAAGGAAGACTCAACCTGGAACTGTCTGGACCAGTCCTAGTTGTATCCTGATACCTTCAGTCGTAGTCTTTCAACGGGCGGTTGGTGCCATGGCCAACCTACTAATCAAAATATAAGATTTACAAAATAAAATGTACTAGAAATTAGTTGACTTGATAATACAATTAAAACTAAATTACTGATTAAGGCAAGAACAGACACTTATGATTTGAACTGGAGAGGTAGATTTAAAAATTAAGATACAAAGTGTATGTGCAGTTCATGTTAGTGAAACTTTGGAACATTTTATATTGCATTGTGAACTGTATGAGGATATACGAATGATGTATAAAGTATTACAACAACCCTATATAAAAAATTAATGTGAATTATTGTCAGATGTGCTTGGTTTTAAAACATTTTGTAAAAAAGACAGAAATTAAAAAAAAGTTATATTTGAACTTTGGAAAATAAGAAAAATTAAAACACAATCCTGCCAGCAAAAAGACAGTATAAGAAAATAATACAGGACCAGTTACAAAGGCCAATCCTCAAAGTACAAGTACAAGTACTAAAACTCTTTATGCATATGCTGTAAGCATATGGATTTTCTTATGTGTGCACTCTCAAGTTCTGTTTCAGTTGGGAAAATTTACGAAAGGAATTGTCACATTCAAAACAGGAAAAAATTTATCTTTAGATTTCACACAGACAACTGAAACTGGAGTATTCTCTACAATACTACTCTCACTTCATTCCTTGTTCAATACAATATTGAAAAAATGTCACAGGTGAGATATGAGATTTTCTATGAACACTGTCCATGAAGCTAGCCTCATAAATTAAATGATACTAAATTCTGTATCCTATCTTCAGTTTCATTAGTCATAAACTATGTTTTTCACACTAGAGCTTTCTCACTCCTCAATATAAATTTGAGATTTTACATAAAGACGAATCTGATGCCATTTATTTCTGTAATATACGAGTATGAGCCCAACCATAGAGTTGCATAGATCACAATAACTCAAAGAAAGAGTAACTAGAAACACGTGGTTCGATAAATACCATTACATATGTTTTTGATATCTTTTGAAAAACAAAATGATGGTTACATATCGGCACACTATAGCAAGTCTTACCTTCAAATGCATGTGTGGAGAATACTCTCATTTTCAATACATTTTCCTTCTAGACACTGTTTTCTTGAAACTGCTACTTGGTGTAAAGGCATGATGGTAATATCTCTGAATCATAAATCTTCAATTTTGAAAAAGAAAAAGGTACAGTAATTAAATTTAATTGCAAATAAAACCTCTGATTACAGCTCTTCCTAATTACAATTTATTAATGAAAACTGTAAATCAGCACCTAATCAGCTATCTTCCGAAGTATAAATAAAATGTCGCAAAAGACATACGAGCTAAACCTATTGGAAAATAAAAAAAAAAAAGTTGATCTAGTAAAAGCTACTTGGACTTATACAAAACTAAAGCCATGCAGACTTGCAACAATGATTAAGAATGTATTGTGATAACACATCAGTGTACTATGCCACACAGAATGAATTAAATCACTTAAAATTACTTGCAAAAAAGTAAAACTATATCAGGACAAATCTCAATGGCATGTTTTGACATGTTGATATGTCTTTAGAATGAATGAGTTCAGAGAAGAACATGTAAAATAAGAGTTCTGTGAACAGAGAAGAAACTTTTTACAGTAAATGACAGCTGCAAGATGAGTATTTCTACCTTAAATGGAGTCTAAGCTCACAAACAAATACTATCATGCAACAATATGACATCTAATGGTATAGTCAATGTTCTTGTTCAGTTGACAGAGCTACATAAAAAGTAACTTATTTTATGAAGGCAAAGCACAAGTTGTTTGGAAATATATACAGAATTTACGTACGGTAGTGAATGTTCCGGTTTTACGTCACGAACTCCCTTTAGTACCAAGGGCTAGGACGGTTGCCTTCTTGCAAAGGACTTGTCTTGGCAGATGTAATCGTTACCCTGAACGCATGCCCTTGCTAACCTCAGACCGTGACGGGGCGCAAACCCTTGACCTGATGCCTCAGAGTTGCGGACGCTACCGCTTGAGCCACTGTGACTACAGTAAGTGAATATAATTGACATATTCAATTATATTTAAATGTCAGAAATTCATAAAAGTAAAGATTAGAAAGATGAAAACAATCAATATTGTAATGATGGAAAATTATGCTAAAATTAATTTCTCATTACTGTCTACACATTTATTCAGACTCTCAAGAAACAGTCAGATAAATATGTATTATTAGTATATTAGAGGGTAGAGCAACCTGAAAGTACTGTATTCCAGTTTATTGAATGAAATCTTTATTAAACAATACAGATGCAGCAGCAGATGCTCCAACTGTTGGAATAGAGCCTAAAATTCTCTAGTTGTGAAGACTTCAAACTTAATTCTATATTGCTGACTTAACTATGAAAGTAGATATTGGGATATGTTTGAATGTTGCAAAAAAAATGTATTTTAGGTGATGCCATTGTTAAAGAAGTTCAAATTAGGAGCATTGGATGAGATATTGCTAGGATCAGCCTTATTCCACTATATATGTTTCTATACATTAACACAAGCACTTTGTGATGTTCCTATAGTCTAAGAGTACCTAACAGTGATCTCTATCTGCATAGTTTCATCGATTCTCAATCCTTTGTTATCCCTCTAACTGGATGGGTCAACTCCTATCCTTCATGTGTTCTGGTGTTCCAATAAACCTTTGCATTTGCTGCTACAATTAGCATGCAAATGTCAAAATAATGGAAGTTAGGGTCCGGACAAATGATGCTGAAGGCAGCTAATGGTGCTATCTATATAGTAATCTGGAAATGCCTTGGTTTCCTCCACATTTGCATGAAATATATGCGTGAATTCCTCAACTGATCACTTAACAAGTGAATGTTTGCCTGGTGGTAGCTATTTGATGAAGCTATTATTTCTTAAGCTCGCATTCAGCATGTTATGACAATAAGGCATAGGATAGATGAGGACACAGATGAACTACTATCTTCTCTGGAACCCAATTGGAATTACCTTCAACTGCACTGAAGTGTGGGAAAAATACTTATACAGTAATGCTAATATTTCAAGGAAATAATGAAAAGACACAAAATATACTATATAAGTCCAACCTCAACAAATTGCTTCTAGAAAAATAATTTCATGTAGTTCTCTTAACAGCAAAGAACATAAAAAGACACTCCTCATGTTAACTTTTTCTTTAATTTAGATCCCCAAGATAAGAGACACTGCATCAAATAATGGACATCTAGAGCATACACATCTCGCAAGCTTGTTTAAAGCATTAAATAGTGTGCCGCTCTGGTCATACATCATGCAAGATTCTGCATAGTACCATCAAGTGCAACCAAATATGATAAATTAGTTGTCTGTTTGATAAAGGAATACAATAAGCAATAATATAAATAAACCATGAAAATATATATTAGAATATGCAAAAAACTTAAAAAATGCTGTTATACATTTAGGTGTATATTTATCACAAATCTTAAGTGACAGGGATACTTCATATCATTTAATTCTTAACCTTAAGTTAAAATAATGTTTTGCCATTATGCATTATCTAAATACAAGCCAAACAACTCTAAAGTTTCCAAAATACCCTAGGTTTTCTCCCTAGTCACTTCTATAACAGAACAATAAGTTAGAAATTCTTTAGCACAAAAAGTCCTGTGGCCAAGTCCTAAATTTTGCAGAGGATATCATGAAACAAAGAAGAGATAATCATATCAAACACACAGAGTAGCTATATTACACTTTATATCTAGGAATCACACACACCAGCTAAACTCAGCTTCAGATTCATTTTTAACATGATTAACCTAAAGTGACAACTGCTTGAAAACTTTAGATTGTAGTTAGATCCTGCAAAGAAGGACAGAGTCTTAGCTTTGAAAAATGAGGAAATTAATCATATTTTATAATCTTGCTTAAAAGTCAATGGTAATGATGTGTCTTACAGCTCACCATCTATACACCTTCTCTACCAAGTATACTTCCATTATACAGGGTTATAGAAGGCGCAAAACTACTATATGGTCTGACCATTTTTTCTCAAAAATTTTTTGTTGAATTTCCTCTAGGCCTAGATGCCATGTCAAACAGCCCCAAGTCCCTAATAAAGGTCACAGTCAGTCCTGGGCTTTTCAATAGAGCTCTCAGGGAGTGTAGTATTGTTGGTATATGTAGCTGCTTTAGATGCAGTTTCCATAATGAGTTTGAATGCATGGGGTGACGTGTTACTCCCTGGACAGGCATCATTGATAGAGTTGTCATGTCTATTCAGTGGTCAAAAGAGATGGATTGTGTTAAAATTGCAGTCTTGCCAAGTGGACTTGGTCTGCATGAGGGAGGAAGGATTTGAAAGATGGCCATTGGGGGGTTGAGTATGCAGCTGTATGTTGTCACTGATTGACTGGAACGCAGAGGCTGGCTTGTCTTGGGGTGAATGAGAAGAAAGATGTGAGAGTTTTTGTGCATAATATTATGTGCTGGGTGTGTGAAGACTGCACCAAATATTTGCGTGCCTTTCATATCAACATGGTCTTTGAAGTTAGGGCTTTGCTTGCATAGTCTGTAGAGTGATGTTGGATGCTTAGGAATATTAGAAGTCAAAGTAAGGCTTCCATATTCAATCAATGTGTGTATATATTGTTTGTATAGTGTTATAGTGGTTTCTCTGCTGTGTCCGAATGTTGTATGGGCAAGAAACCTGGAGGTATTAACTCTTGGTGTCAATTTGTTTTTGATGTTTATGATATGTTTATATGACACTAGGAATCATAAGTTATATTACAGACATTTGGTGTGAGTGAGTGTGTGTGTGTGTGCGTGTTAAAGGGTTGTAAACAATAAACAGAATTCAAGAGAGTTTGGAGGTATATGAGCAATCATTTTCCTTCCAAATGGAAATAAATATTAAAAGCTTTCAAAATAAGTACAGTGCTCCCTCGTTTATCGCGGGGGTTCAGTTCCGGGACCCGCCGCAATAGGTGAAAAACCGCGAGTAGGAGCACCATATTTATTATAGTTATTTTACATTTATTTTTACCTCTACTGTATAAACCCTCCCTGCACTTTATTAATAACAGCGCGCAAGAGTAAATTTATATGAACATGATATTATGTACTGTACAATATACGTTTTCTTTGTAATGAATTGTATGCTTTTGCTTTTTCTCTTAGCTGACTTTGTTTAAGTTAAGATTTCATGCAACATGGTCGATATGTAAAGAAGATAGAATAATGTTTAGAATCAAGGAATATTAATAATACTATAATCTTGAAAATTAGATAAACCCAAAATAGGGTGATTAAATAAGTATTTTATGAGTAAGATATTGTGCCTGAATAGTGATAAGCATCAGCCGATACGGAAGCGGCTAAACATATTGGTTAGAGGTTTGTTCTCCCGAAATCTCCTCCTCTTTTACTGTTTAATGCGATTGAATATTATGAAGAGAATTGAAAAAAGCATTAAGAACAAACAGCAAACACCCCTGCGATATAATATTGTCAGGGAAATAGCGTGCGAGGGTGTATCAGCTGATACGGAAGCGTCAAAACTTTTGCAGATAGAGATTCGTTCTCCTGCATGCTCCTCCTCTTCTACCGCTTAATGCGATCGAATATTGTGAGGAGAATTGAAAAAAAGCATTAAGAACAAACAGCAAACAAACCTTCAATATAATATCATCAGGGAAATAGCGTGCGAGGGTGTATCAGTTGATACGGAAGCGCCAAAACGTATGCAGATAGAGGCTTCTTCTCCCGCATCCTCCTCCTCTTCTACCGCTTAATGCGATTGAATATTATGAAGAGAATTGAAAAAAAGGATTAAGAACAAACAGCAAACAAACTTTCGATATAATATCGTCAGGGAAATAGCGTGTAGAGAACATATATATATTTCATTTAAGTTTCCCATACACAGCACGATATACGTTTTCTTTGTAACGACTTGCATAGTTTTTTCTCTCAGCTGACTTTGCTTATGTTAAGATTTTGTGCAGCATGGTTGATATGTAAAGAAGATAGAATAATGTTTAGAGCCAAGGAATATTAATAATACTATAATCTTGAAAATTAGATAAACCCCAAATAGAGTGAGTAAATAAGTATTTTAAGAGTAAGATATTGTGCCTGAATAGTTGTAAGCATCAGCTGATATGGAAGCGGCAAAACGTTTGCCAATAGGGGTTCGTTCTCCCGCATCCTCCTCCTCTTCTACCGTTTAATGCAATCGAATATCATGAAGAAAATTGAAAAAAAAGCATTAAGAACAAACAGCAAACAAACTTTCGATATAATATCATCAGGGAAATAACGTGCAAGGAAGCATCAGCTGATACAGAGGCGGTAAAATGTTTGCATCCTAGTGCCGACCGTTGCAATTCTACAGTTGAAGGTTTTTTAACTTAAATAGGTCTGTCCAGGAGTTCAGTGTTCAGCATTCCTTCAGTTACAGTTCTTTTTCTATGCCTATAGTTACACTGAATATTCTTGGATATTCATTACACATCTTTTATAATCCCTTCACATCTGACAGATCATTACACTCTCTATCTCTGTTTCTCTTTATGCTATGTATTCTTCGTGCCCAGGTCCGATAAAGGCTGTTTTATTTAATTATTTTTTTACCTGTCCTGGTGTCACAATCAATATTATAAAAAAAAAAAAATTTAAACTCGCCAAATAAAAACGTGATGCACTGAATTCGCAAGGTGAATCGCGATTACTGTACATTAAAAAAACTAGAAAACCATATTATCAATATCTCAATTATTTGATAATTGACATTATGGTTTCCCAGTGGTTGTTCATTTTCAAAGAATTTCTTCCAGAAATATCCTTCATCCATCAATAATAAGTGAGAACTTTGGAAATAGGGTTTCTGGGTCAGAAAAAACACAAAAACATTTTTTGAGCAAAATAAAAGTGCAAAACAGTAAAATTCCAGAAAAAAATGGAAAAACATAATTACAACAATTGACTCCTCCCCTTCTCCATAAGCAATAAATGAGTGTTGGAATTGGGATGATTTTGGGTTGGGTATAGTAATAAAACACAAATTTATGAGGAAATTAAAAAAATGGAAATATATAAAATGATAAAAACGAACACTAGATGGAGATATTTATGAATGAATGAAAAATGTAAAGCAGAAACACAACAAAACAATTCCTATATAGGGCTTTGCTCCCCAGATTCCTTTAACTTATCTAACCAAGGCTAATAAAAAAGAGGCTGCTGAGCTAAATGAAAACTGTGAAATAAATATTCATTCCGTGTTACTTTTAGGGTTAAGATTCGTTTTATGCATCACTTCCCTAGCCTACCCAAGAAATCAGCATTACAACGCCACTCAAAATGTGCTGCGCTGCTGTATAAATAGTTATATTAGGCCAATTAAGGTATATAAGACTTCAAATTTGAGTTAGGTTAGGTTAGTTGGGTTGGGTTATGTTAGTTAAATTAGGTCATTTAAGTACCCACCACCACCACCAACCAATATCAGCCCTAATACAAAAAATAGTGATTTCCAAAAAAAACAATTACCAGAATAATTCAAAACACATCGAAACTTATCAGTCAAAATTAATTTGGTTCAAAAACTGAAGGGGGTGCATAAAAATAAATCTTCACTACAGTTAGTTCTCATTATGGAGGTGTGCACAGACACAGGGTGGCTGGAGAATTAAGGCTGAATGCCCTTCCTAGTGCCCCACGGAGGTTTGGGTCGAGGTTCTCTTAACTTCGAAGTCTTGCACTCTGACCACTCTGCTACTGTGGTCCCCTGCAAAATGAATTGTAAATATTTATATAGAATACAAAACACTCGTAACCCATTCCAAACTGAATGCTCCTAGTAAAAATAAGGAAAATATGGCTCTATTTAATGAACTTCATATCATAGTATCCCTAAAAATACGATAAAACAAAATAATGATTCTCTTCCTTCTGTATCCTATTGGCCATTTCTATAAGCTCTACTGAGTGCTTATACACATCTCAAATTCCTATTATATAACGTCTAGTCCATTAATCCTTCGTTATTTAACGATATCTCCACTAATTCAGTCATTTTATCACACAAAATATGTAAAGGTCCAGTATAGCTCTGGCGCCCTAATTTTAGTCTATTTTCTTGCAAACCTCAATAAAACCTATTGCATACATATAATATATTAGTAAAAAATGGCGGGCAAATGCCACTTACCCTCTATCCCCAACAAGCTTGGAGACCTGTGGGAATGCGGGTTTTCGGGTGGGGGGGAGATGAAAATGAGTAATTTCAGGGAGTACGTTATCAGAATTACCTAAAACACGTCAAATATGTAACCAGAATCACTTGAAACACACCCATATGCACTAGGAAAGCACATTCTGAAATAATAATAAGAAACAATCTAGGAAAAATTTTCCGCCATGTCGGAAAAAATCCCTAGTCAAACCTGGAAAAATCTCTAACTCACGTAACACTATTAGGCATTTAACGAAATCTATACTGACCCCCTAAGCCCGTGCTTTACAAGGCCTTCATGAGCCACAATTAAGTAATTTAACAAAATCTATACTGACCCCCTAAGCCAGTGCTTTACTTAACCTAACCTCCTAGCTGGGGGATAAGTCCAACCCCCCCGATACTCAATACAAATATGCCAATGCGAAGCAACTTTACCTTATTGAGGAGCATAGTTCTTAGCTGCGTGGAGGAGGAACTGGTGGAACTGATTTCCCTCATTCGTAAATTTCCTCTTTAATATAGATTCGGTGAGGTATCCGGCCAAATTTTGGAATGCTTGCTCGTACCTCCTGCCACTCCCTCTCAATATTCCGGGTATGGGCCCATGTGACCGGGTCTACAAAGTTTTGAGTGTGGTCACAGTGGAATGTTGGTAGCCATACTTTTCCAAGTTGTTATATGACTTCCAGTAGTCAGTAATAACATGTGTACTGGGAAGCACATTGTCTTGGAGCACTTTAATGAGCGCTTGCTCAACACGCCAGTCCACTGTGGCAAGAAAAATGTTCCACGATCCACTCTCTATACAGAGAGTTAAATTTCTGTTGTCAAACTTTGCCTCGTCCACTTCCACTACTCCCTCACACTCTCTTTCACTGTGCAAGCAGACATGGTCCAAAGAAATGTGAGGCTCATGATGCATCAATACTTAGTTTGGAGCTGGAGAACCACGTACCCTTAAGAGCCGACTTATAAAAATTTCAACTCTCCACAACTTTTTTCTTGTTGCGAGTTACATGCCACTTCCTGTCAATGCGGAAAATAAGCTTGTCTTTACCAGC
>JAXCGZ010009823.1:37500-74903 GCA_037179515.1 Halocaridina rubra | reverse complement strand
ATTTCACTGGATATTTATTTTAGTACTCAGTTCGCCACTATATGGTTACTGAGCATTGGAAATCGCTTACTTATATATGAACAGTATAAATAATAGATCAGTAACAACAGTAAAAAATGGAGTGAAATAAATCACATATAACTTCTACTAACCTCAAGCACTAAGCACACTTCAGAGTCTCTATTCCCAAGCATACTGCGATCATTAATGTTTGCCGAACCAGCTATAACGTAACGATCATCGATGATCATTAACTTAGAATGGATATAGATGAGTTCGGATACTGGTTTACCACCCAAGTCCTCATGTTTGCGCAAAGAACAAAATGTTATATATTTCCTCCATTCTGTAATGCCACGATCTCTAAGACACTGAATTAAACTTGTCTTTCCTCTGAAATGAGAAGGTAGAAAGGAAATTTAACTTAGTAAACTAGCATGTAACACAATTACATAATAGAAACTAGACCACATGGTACAAGAGATTGATCTGCTTTTAATAAATGACAGCAGCACAAATATGTAAAACGAAACTGTGAAAATAAGACATGAAGACATGCACTCAAAAAGCATTTGAGAGAATTACTGGTAATTGTAATCCATGACGTACCTTGATATGCTCATGTAATTCCAGTATACAATGTACTGCATTGCAACACCACTTGATTTCCCAATCATTCCTTCAAAGGCCGGTAAAAGAGGCAAGAGTACATAGACACGAAATATTTTCCCCTTGCTGAAATGCATAATCAGCAATGAAGACATATAAACATAAATAAAAAAAATTATCACATACTAACATTACAGTGTTTTATATTCTATTTATTTATTTATAAAGACCCTAATCCCCTCTGTAAATGGGATGGGTGAGTCAAAGCATAAAGCAAGTCATCTTTGTTTCATTCAGTGCTAACATACCCACTCCATCCCATTTAATTGACTTCTAAAACATGCAGGAGATTAACAAAGATACTTTAGTCCCCCATCCCAAGAGAAGGAAGAAAACTAGAAGCTAAGTAGATGAGAATGAGTTAATGCAGTGCTGGTAAGACATCTATTTTTAAATTAAGGTCGTAATTCCTGTGGTAGCTCAGTGGGAAAATGCGCGAGTTGGGAGCAAATAATGCAGGTTTGATAAAACCACATGGTATTAGGAAGGGCATCAAGCTTTAATTCCCCATCTCCAACTTGTCTGTGTCAATCCTCATTCGACTAGGAACTAATTATGACATAAAATAATGAGCACACAAATAATTTTTTTAAAATTATATGCTATATCCTGCTCAGTTCAAAAGGGCAGCAGTGACTGCAACAAAAGAAATGAGGCAGGACGAGATTTAGATATACCATCCTTGCTTCCTTTGCCAGTTTTGTAATCGGTGAGGAAGGGATTGACAAGCCCCCAATCCTGTATCTATGTAGAGCCAGGATACAAAAGTTGCTAACAACCTCTGAGTTTAATACATCATCACCAACACCATTCAATGCAAAGGGACTCACTAAAAATTCGCCACAAATTTCTTTCTTGTGCCTTCACCTTTATAGATCTCCATTAATCTCCAGCTTCATGTTTCATGGGTCTTACCCAAGTAGGTTTGGGTCCTCCAACTCTTCAGGTACCTTGAGAGACCCATTTGACACTGTCACATACCAGTCTATCAAGGGCAGAATATAAGACATGTCCAAGCAATCTCCATCTACACTTCATTATAACCTCTTTTACATTATGAAACTTCAGCAACTTATCATATGGTATCATTTCCACTCTATTCTGCATTTAATACAGATTAAAGTAAGCCATGCACAGAAAAAATATACACAATAAGTGTGACAGAGAGATATATACCTATGAGCATGCACAATTCTTTCCACAATTTCATAAGCAATACAATTCGTAACTTCTTTGGCTTCATTTCTGTCTGCACGGGTTATGAAAAACTGATTTTCAATATATATATAATGTTTGGCTTTACGGATGAGGTCAACATAAGCAGTGAAAATGCTGTGCTCATTTTCTTCTAAGCCAGCACTCCATCTACCCACACTACGTACAACCTGTAAAATTGGGAAAGTGAAGTGTTATGATACTTGTAAGTAATGACTCATTGAAAGAATACTATAACAACTGTAAGATAATAAATATTTGAATATATCATGTGCATCATTTAGGATACACTGTTCTTTTCTTCTATTCCAGTTCATACAAAAAGATATGCGGTAATATTAATATTACAATACCTGGCATTTCATTTTGTGTTTCGGCAACAGAGGTGAGGAGGAAAAGCTCTTTTTATTGTAAGTTCTTGGTAACAAGTATGGATAAAAGCTTTCAGGCTTTGCCTATGGGAGATACAGAACACCAAAGATATGCATAACTTGTATTACATTTAATCAAATAATTATGCAAATCATAGTTTTCCCTAAAATAAGCTATCACAAACATAATTACAGTCCTATATATTGTGATTACCTAATTGTGTTTACGGGAAAGAGCCCAAAGCTCGTGTCTTCCCGTCTCCTGATCGGTTCCATTTTATACTTAGTGATACTTATCATACCTGTCCTTAAAACTATGGATTGAGATAGCATTAACTACCTCCTCGCTTAGCCAATTCCAATTATCAAGTACTCTTACACTGAAAAAGTATTTCCTTACATCCTGCAAAGAAGTTTTCTTACGAAGCTTCAAACTATGACCTCTAGTTCTAGAGCCAGCCATATCAAAATATCGATCCCTATCCACTCTATCATAACCATGAAGGTTATAATATAAACAATCTTCCAACAGAGATATAATGGCACATCTCTTCCAAACATAAAAATTCACATAGACATTATAATATATTGCACATTGAAAAAGTATTATAAGGTAATTTACTCCTTAAAAAATAAGGAAAGTATAAATGATTATATAATTGTCAAAAGGGGCCCGCAGTAGGCCAGTGGTTAGAATACTCATCTCCAAAAGTACAGACCTGTGGTTGAGCTCACGGAGGGGGGTTAGGAAAGGGCATTCAGCCTGAAGTCCACAGGTTCAACCAGTCTGAGCGCATCCCCAATCAAATAGGGACTAAAAGACATAAAATGGCAAACTACAACAACAGTTTTTGGAGACAGTAGTTGCGCAATTGTTTGAGCACTCCTCTTGGAGTGGCAAACCCATGTTCGAGCCCGCAACAGAGCATTAGAAAGGGCATACATCTTACTTTCCTAATCTCCAACCTGTCTATATCCATCCTTATTCGATGGGGATTAATACTAACAGAAAATGACATATATAAAATGTTATAAACAGCAAGAAAATATATTAGATACCTTTTCCGTTTTGACAGCATTCCAGCGTTGGATGAAGTGCCGAGCAGCATCCCTTGCAGCAGGACCTTCAACAAATAAACCAATGTCATGCCAAGGCATCCTAGGTGTCTGATGACGATTGACAATATCTGCAACGAGGGACACCTCAAAATAACAGTTTGTAAGGAATCTTGCTAGTTCATTTAAAACCCATGCATACTTTTTTTCCTTTAACTGATGCTATTTCATGCAAAATATACAACATCATAAGGTGGCACATGAAAAAAATAAAATAAAAATAAAATAGAAAGCAAAACGACATGCACTCTTCTCTTACTTATGGTGTTAATGCAGATTTATACAAGCCAATTAATATATTTCTTTGATACTAAATATGCACAAATCATGTTCATGTATAATATTACTTGACTCGTTTTCAATAACTGTAAAGATGGGAGAGAATATACAAACTGAATATTCACCCAATATTACAGTCCTAACTGTAACTTCTTTTTACCAAATGAATCATATCAAATCACTTATAGTGTATTTACTTCTGTATTTGCATACGGCCTATCAATGTGTAACGTAATATAAAGCTAATACATTATGAATGTAATAAATCACTTACACAATATTATACTTCTGCTTTTTCCATAAAACCTATCATTTCATAATATAATAAAAAGCTAAAACAAAATGAAACGCATCAAGTCACTTATACTGTATATACATCTGCATTTGCATAAAGCCTATCATTCTGTAAATAAAAAGCTAAACCTCATCAATTCTACAAACCTTTAAATGGTTTATCCAGGTTGGTTAGATCTTTGCTGATCCAATTAACGTAGTCTTTACCAACCCATAAGTGAATGGAAGTTGTATCTTCTTTCGTGAGTGCATTGTGAGCCTGGGCTAAAGATGATGTACTTCCCATCAGTTTCCGATCCCCTAGTTTATTCCGTAATCTTAATATGCTTCAGTTGAAAAGGGAAATTCGAAAGCATACAAATAAATGCGGGAGAAATAAGTCAGGATATCAACGACTGTAACGTATATGTTTCACAAAGCATGTAAACAAAGCCAAAGAAAGGTATGTTAAAAGAACTTTAAATGAAAATAGAAGAGCAATAACTAGGGATAAACTTTTAAGGCAAAAATATATGCTTTGTTTACCTATGGTCTTACATGGTCCGCATCTTAAGAGATTGTGGGTATATAGGACCAAAACTATGAAATTTACACTGAAGATGATTCTGAGGATCAAATCACTGAACTGTACAATAATAGCAAATTATATGACTATTACATAATAAAAATTTGAGAGAAAAAGTTTTTGTAAGCATGTTGTTAAATAACAGGAACATTATAAACAGAATGCAGCATAAAAGTCAATAAAAACCAAACCTCTTCACATTTCTGTATCATTATCATTAACAAGCAAAAACTCTAACAAAATCATAAGTTAATGAAAAACACACCTCCTGGCATCACTGGCAGTGTCATCAGTTTCATCACTGTCACTACCCTCTGACCCTGAGCCGCTCCGCCTGTGAAATGGGGCATTCAGAACCATATTCAAAAGCTATCAAACCAAAGTCCAAGCATGAGACATTTACTTTCTATGGCCATGCAATGCTAAAAAATATCTGTACTATCAAAACTGCACAAACAGCAAAAGTGGGCCATGCTTACGAATTCATCTTAAATGGTTAGTGGTCGACAGGGTGTAATCAACATTAGCTTTAGAAAAATACCAAACACATATTATTAATAAGAAACTAAACCTACAAACTTAATATATGTACAATAGAACAAAGAACTACAATACTGATAAGGTACTAATCATAAGGAACTAATCTTCATTAAAGATTATCTACAAAACTTAATGAAATTCGGTGATTCTACATTATAGTGAGGCATGGAAAAGAACTAAAGTGATTTAGTCACAACTTAATATTTGTCTGTCGAATGCTATTTTTTCTTCTTCTTAAAAATATTCTTGGTACCCAGGCCTGATGAAGGCAATTTATTTTGCTGCTCATCCCGGAAAATAAAAAAAATATATATACAATGGTCACAATCACCCTTGTAAGAGGAGAGGTCGAGTCAAAGTACACACATTCTCCATACTCATCACTAATTTTAACTCCTTGGGAATTAAGATTTGCTCCGCTTCCACCCCATCATGTTTTGGCCACCCACAGGGAAAACAGGAAATGATCTCCTGCCGTGAGGTCTGACAGCTGCAGCTGGTTTACCCTCGTGGAGAGTTAACAGTAAAAAATTTTTTTTTTTTACGTGACATCATATCCAACTAGTTTCATACTAGCATAAACTTTTTGCAGTATACAATACAGGGGGGTCCTTGGTTTATGATGTCCTCGAGTTATGATGTTTTGTGGTTATAAGACATCTCCCATTAACTGTTTCCTTTATTATAATTTTTGGCCTGTATTATGTCACCCAAGCGTAGCTGACACTTCTGATGGCAGAGCTTTGAAGAAAAGGAAATCCATCATAAAGGAAGTGAAATTGGAGATAGTGAAATGCATGGAAAAGGAGACATGTTGCTACTGCAATAGCACGGGTGCTTATTCAAATAGCCAATGTACAAAAATGGAAATAAATATTTGTTTGTTTATTCAGGTGTGTTCTGACTTACACTGAAATTCAGGTTACATCATGTTTCAGGAATGGAATTGTGACATAAGTTGAACACCCCCTGTAAAATTTGATGCAAAAAAGAACCGCCAAAAATGAATAAACACATTATTTAATATATTTCTAGTAGAAGAACTTTGAACATCAAATGACTATTTCATTATGTGATAAATCACTATAGTAACAATTACATGCCTGAAATTATTGTTATCTAGCTAAAAATAATAAGAGTAATAAAAGTTGAAATGCTTTAAGAACTAAAATCTCCAAAACAAAATAACCACATTTTTACCGATGTAACTGGGGCAGTTTTGTAGCTGTCCATAAGCGTACTCCTCTGCCTTTCTCCTTAACCTCCTCTACCAATTCCATTCCCATTTTCTTAACTTCTTTGAATCCCTTGCCCATTCTCCTTTCTGAGATGCTGCTGCTTTCTTCTTCCTGTTGCATGCTTGCTGCATTTCTCGCTTGTCGTGCCTCACGTCGAAGAAATCTCTTCTTTTTTACTGCTTTCATGCTAACACTAGATATAGAAGCTCTTTCAATTCTATACAAATGGCTCTCACCCTCAGTAGCGTCATTTGTTCCGTGCTCTAATGATGGGGATATGCTAACTTCATTAATTATATTATCTTTGGTAGAAGTTACACTTTCTTCAGTTTCAATATAATTAGGATTGAGTCCCATATTGTTCTGTTTACAAACGTCTCCGACAACGTCTACTGTTTTCTCAGCATCAACATGACTAGACAAAGAAGAGCTCACGGTTGTGTTAAAAGTCTGCTGCGGTTCTGATGATGAATCATCCACAGATGATTTGCTATTGCTGGGACCTGGCTTTGTCATTGTACTGACAATGACTTCGTTTGTGCCTTTTACTAGCTGAAAGAGTGCAGCTCCCTTGGCAGGACTTGTTACAGGCGATTGCACAGAATTCTTCTGCTGGACGCCTGCATGTCCAACATCAGTAATTCTAATAATATACATAACAATACATCAGTGCAATAAAGTACAGTATATGTAAACAATCAATTAATGCGAGTATGTAGTTCATTAAAGTTAAGACAAAATCAATTGTGTAGCAAAACAACCCTTTAGATTGAATAGTCAGATATATTCGTGATAAGTTGAAGTCACTGTATTTGAATGTACAGTATATAAGTTGCTCTACTAGGCAGACATGTTTGTCATAAGTTGAAGCCATGGTATATAAATGTATATAAGTTGCTCTACTTACTTGTGCCTGGAGTCATCCCATCTGCCAAAGGCCAAATCGATGCCACTGATAAAAGCATACATCTGGTCTATGATTACCATCTTCTCATGGTGAGCCCAATACAAAACTCCACCAGCATAGTGATCAGGGTGTCTTAAAATCTGAATAAGGAAGTATGTAATCTTAAATAAACCATTGGAAGGTAGATAAGTACATATTTTGGAAAAATAAGCTTTGTTATGTCAAAGGAGCATAACTCATAAAAAAATTACAAGAAGTGTACAAAAGTTAGAACTTACAGATTATTATTAGTATAAATATCTTTATTATAAAAAAAAGCACTATTTCTTTAATCAAACTGTTTCTTTTTATTAAAAACATGCAGCAAAACCACATGAACCAACAATGCCCACAAATGCAACAAAGTTTCATCATACCTTGCCATTCTTACACCTGTCAGTTGTTTTTTCGACAAGAACGAAAATTCATGCTAACATATATCGCTACAGCATTATGCTTTACTGTAATACGTTTTTTATTATAGAGTAGTAAAACTTTTTTCTAAGACCAAACTGAATATGTGTAAAGTAGGTAATGCTAATTTACTAAAAAAGGACTTTTCAAAATGATTTCATGCATGATTCTGTGGAAAGAAAATATATATATATATATAGGGCAGTCCCAGTCCGATTGTTATGCTTCATTTAATTGTCTTTCTCAACATGTAGGGAAACATTGAGGTAGTATTACTGTCCCCCCACCCCAAGGGAAAGTAAGAAGAAAATGCAGAGTAAATGAAAGAGAAAATGAGTACAGGACGTAGAGGTCACTCAAATCCTCACTTAGATAGAACCCACTCACTGGTTAAATGTAGAGGTGAGTGGAGAAGTGGATATGGAGTGAAAGAAGTGAGCATAAGCCTAAGTGGGATGAAAAGTGTGATGAAAAATAAGTTATATGAAGAAATGATCTGCATTTGGCATTTATTAATCAAATACTTGGAATGCAAAAGAGGTTGAAAGGAACAAACTTAATGTACTTGAAAATTATGACACGTGTGTCAAGAACGGATAGTGAGAAATTGGGAGGTGAAGAAGTAAAACAGGCAATGGAAGAAAATTGTCGGACATGTTAAACAAGCGAATATCGAGGTTTGGGAATAGGAAAACAATGAATGACAAATAACTAACAAAGAGTGTGTGGAGCGCTAAGGTAATGGGAGTAATGGTGACAGTAAGTCCTAGAATATAAATGGATGGATTAGAAAGAGCAGCGGGTGGGTGAGTTATTCAGTGGAGTATGGAAGACAGAGTGAAAAGGATAGGGTTGGGTAAAGAGAGTGCAACCATATGATGAGGGCTAAAGGAAGTTTCCTTAATCTGCTTAGTGCTGTAAAAGCGAGATAGGTGGGTGTTTGCCATGATATCAAGCATGAGGTAACCAGTTATATAATTAGGGCCATATGACAAACGATCCTTGACCACTTACGCTTTGAGTAATGCAACCCCCTCGCTACAAGAGGGGTCATGACCACTATATGTACAGTACATGCAAGTAAGTCTGCATTTTATGCATAGCAATGTTTTATATCCCAAAACGTTAAGTATTTTCTTTACCAATAATGGATACTACTTAATAAATGGTAAACTTATTTGGAGATTCAATCTATACATATGGAAGCCATCCTTAGATCAAGACTTAGTTTACTTTTTAATTAGTCTTCATAAGGAACAAAAGTGGCCATGTACATATAAACTGTCATGTTTTTGTGGAAAAAGTTTTCCACTACTGGAAGTACTTCCCCAAAATTCTCTCCACTCACAAACAGCTGATAACGTGGAAAGAGCTACATTTGAAATAAATATTATCTTTCCAATAAAAAATTTTCAGTGGCAGAAAGAAAGCCTAACACTCAGAGATCTAAAGGACAAATAATTTCTTTTAACTAATCCTTTTAGCACTTTTCTTACCTCTATGTCACTGTTAAAGGATGCACAGGGAAAGTAAATAATAATGAGAACAATGATTAGCTTATGAATAAAAAATGTAACTTTTCAATGAGTCATAATTCTTTGATTGATGATTACAGTAATGTAAATACATATACTACAAATACACATACACTTCCATTATGATAAACTACGTTCTTGTCTAGTAATGGAAGATCTTCCTCAATGTATATCTAAAGGTTTACCTCCAGTAACAAACAAGTACTATTACAAAGTACAATTTAACAGGAAAAACATATACTGCAGGCAGTCACATATAAAGATAAACAAGGGTTTTACCTTTATGTTTGGATGAAGAGCCCCAACTGTTTGCTTGGTGTGGATGGAACTAATACCCAGGGCCAACTCAACTTCCTTATAGAGTAGGATGAACACCTGCACACCTCGTTCTGCCTGTCTCTTCAGAACTTCAGCTAATCTGTCCATAAGAATCATCCTCTTATACAAGACTTTTCTCACAAATCATAAATATGCTTACACAGCCGACCATTTTCATACACACACACACACAAAAAACACACACACACACCACTGAACAAACCTGTCGTTTTTGTTGTTGTTCTTATTTATAAGCAAGAAACAAGCTAAACTGGATATGTCAAGGACAATAAACCAGAAAGGGATGCAACTCAGTAAGTAAAATGGAAAAAAGAGAGACAGTAAAGAATAATACTATTTAAAAAATTTTACAACTCAGAACGGTAACATTGGCATTATTCCACTATAATTTCATATATTCAGCATCAACGACTACTTAAAAAAAATTCATCTGTGTCTAGCTTTAACAGTCCCCTAAACAATCTAAAAGAATAGCTTAAACAGTTCAAATGAAGGGAAGGAAAAACTGAATTTTTCTGAATTCACAGTATTCCCATCACATCTCTCTCTGATAGAAGTGTAGCCAAGCTGGAATTAAGTCGCTCTCAAAGGGACACAAATTTATAGTTTCAGTTTCACATTCTCGTTGGTGATCGATTTTACAGGCTCTATGGGTGATGCATATCTAGGTACCAGCTCATAAAGAATTCAATAAAAATAAATACACTTTCCCATTCATCACAAAATGGAAAGGAAGATCCATTATACATATAAAATCAACATTATTAAGTAGAGTGCTTATTAGTTCAGTGAGAGGGGCAGAGATAACGCAGTGGTTAAAAAACTTGACTCCAGAAATGTCAAACTCATGTTCGAGCCAACCGTGGGGTGCTATGAAGGGCATACAGCCCTATTTCCCCCTCCAACCAGTCTCTTTCCACCCCAAATTGAATGGGGATTAATAATCACACAAAAAATAGCAACCAAACAAACAAATTTGTTAATTCTGTGACCTTAACTAGTATAGACATGAATAAGTACTTAAAAACATCTTCATGTTTCCCTTGAACTAATGACGTTTGTTCCTGTTAAAACTAAGGGTAATACAGAGTATCTCATTGATTGCACTGCAAAACGTAATTTTCCATTGTATGAGAATTTAGAAAAGGATGAAAAATGAAAAGCTAAAGCAGCTTAACATAAAACATAAAGCTGAATTTACAAAGTATTATAATGGTTCATAATGCATAGAACATTGTGCATAGCAATCGTGGAGAATACTCGAGTCAACATTAATAAAGAGAGGAATTGAATATTAGATATAGGTATCAAACTGCTTTCATACTGAGTATTTTATTAAGGGTGAGAGAGAGTAATTACAAAAGACAAAATGAAATCAATATTGAGAATAGGTAGTAACTTACTTTCACAGAGCAAATGGTAATAAGAATGAGAGTAATTCTGATAGATTAAACCTACCTCCATGTACAACCAGTAAGATCTGGCCGCTTTAAGTATATTTCAGGACTCATCCACCAATCTGTGATAAAAATTTCTTCTTTGGCTAATTCTAACATCTCTGCCACATCCCACATGTAGCGATTTCCATCCACGTACCTGTCCACACACATAAAAATAAAAATACTTATGATAAAAAGAATTTATGGGGACCACAGTAGCACAGTGGTTAGAACGCTAGACTCAGGGAATGACAACCACGTATTAAAGCCTACCGCGGGGTATTAGGGAGGGTATCAACTTTTAATTCCCCAGCCCCAAACTGTGTTCACCCTCATAAAGAGAATTAATAGTGACACAACACGGCAAACAAACACAACATGATAAAAAGCTTTACTGGCATATTACTGTACAAAATTAAGACAATTAAAAGAAAAATAATGCATATATTATACTAAGCTTTACTAAAGTCTTCAGAAAGTTTCATCCCTTTTATCCTGAGAGAAATAGTAATTCACAGGATATGCTTACAAAGAGCATTACTGTTGAATGACTACTTAAAAACGTCTCCAAAAAGCTCAGACCCTTTTACTATGAGGAAAAATGAAATATATTATACATCCCATAGAGATGGCTTAGACATGTCTTTCACACTGCCCCAGGTAGACTAGTATATGACAGTATCATTTGGGCTTCACAAGACACCAGAAGAATTGAAATACCAAGACCTACTTAGTTGAGGACTATGAAATACGAAACTGGAGATGAATATAGATCTATAGACGTGAAGGCACAGGAAAGAAAAAAGTGGAAGAATTTCAACCAAGACCATTGCATCACATGACACTGGAATAATGATGATGATGATGATGATGCTATAAATTTACAATAAAAAATCTATGAAAACATTATGGTTGATATACCTGTAGTATTTCTACTTACTATATTACAGATTCAGGTTCCCATGAAGTAGGAGAGTTAAGGAAGGATGACAAAGACAAAATTCTTTCTTGCACACCACCAGGGAATCTAATTAATTAAGGCCACCCTTGTTATTATGCCCACTTACCCTGTGGGGGTAACCTAAGCAGGGTGGAATAGGGGAATCATTGTGACTCTCTATTCTTATGGAGCTAAGAGAAGCTGAGGTATACTGAATTAGCTTCTGGTGCATGCATTTCATTTGAGTTGGCAACACCCCTTTGAGGTGTGAATTAGGTCATTGTATATATATGTATGTATATTATCTTTAGCAGAATATGGATCCTACAAAATAAATAAGTTTCTTGATTGGTGAAGAGCCAGAACAAAAGTCAAATATAAGTATGAGAAAAGTTGTAAAAATAACAGAGAAGGGACATCCAACAAATAGGTAGTGAATATTTTTAATGAGAAATTGGTGAAGACCAAAGTACAGCAATTGTTAGAATGCTCAACTCAGAAAGTGATAAACTTGTGTTGGAGCCCAAAGCGAGGTGATAAGGAAGGTATCCAGCATTCATTCCCAAGCTCCAACCTGTCTGTGTCCAACCCCATTTGAATGGGGTTTGATAGTATCACATAAAATGGAAAAAAAAAATTCTTAATGATAAAAGACAAAGAAATGGGGCCGCAGTAGCTCAGTGGTAGTTAGAGAGGCCAGCAATGAAAAAACTGTGTACAATTCGACCACAGGGCATTGGAATGGGCATCCAGCCTTAATCCCCCAAACTCTAAACTCTAACCAGTCTGTGTCCCTCCCCACTGGAATGGAAATTAATAGACAAAAAAAAAAATACTTATTAACTAAAGATTAAGAAATGAGGCACTTACCAACGAGCATAGGAACCATTCCTGACGGGAGCAAATGCTTCGTATCTTCTTTCCTTATGGGTGAAGTCCTTAGCTGAAGTAAATAATATCATGATGTATCATTATTAGCTTCTGATGAATGTGCATGTTTTGACTCTGCCACTCCCTTTAGGAGTGAGACTGCGACCATTATATATATACAAATAAATGTTTATGGATCACTTGCGCACAAATTGAAAACCTCTCATATATACCAATAAAAAACGAAAAGAAAACCTTGAAAGTGAGTAAATTAATATACAGTGGAACCTCCACCTACGAACGCCCCCAACCACCAATAAATCGACCTACGAACACAATTTTTGAACAAATTCTGCAAGGACCCACGAACAATCCTTGAGGTACGAATGCGCATACACACGCAGATCATCCTGGGTGACTGCGTGTTTGCTGTCAGTTCTGCATTAGTGCCTGCACTGTGAAGTTCGTTCGTTGTAGATTCCTAGATTTTTTTTTTTGCTTTTTACTTTAAGCTAGCCCTTATTATGGCTTCTATGAAACTAAAAAGAGTCTGTGATAGTGGCGTTAAAAAGCCTAAGCGTACTACTGTGGATACGAAAAAAGAAAAGCTAAAAATGAGAACGGTGTTCATGTTTCTGATCTCGCCACGCAGTATGACATGGCGAAATCGACCATCCGTACTATTTCAAAGGATTAAGAGGGCTTAAAGGCGACTGACATGGCAAAATTAAATTTTAATGAAGCATAGGTCGCACATCATAGAAGAGGTAGAAAAATTAAAGCTAGTTTAGATAAATGAAAAAAAGCTTGCAGGAGGTAGCATTACTGAGGTTATAAAATCCGCGAAGGCTTTACAGTTACACCATGATTTAGTAGTGAACACTTCGAGAGCTAATGGCACTAAAATTGACAAATTTAAAACAAGTAGAGGCTGGTTTGAAAGATTTTGTCGACAAACTGGAATTCATAGTGTTGTTAGGCAAGGAGAGGTGGCTAGTTCGAACCATAAGGCAGCGGATGCATATGTTGTAGAATTCGCTAAATTTATTGAAAGTGAAGGTTACGTCTCGCAGCAAGTTCTTAACTGTGATGAAACAGGACTGTTTTGGAAAAAAATGCCTAGAAGGACCTACATAAACCAAGAGGAGAGGGCACTGACTGGCCACAAACCAATGAAGGACAGGCTTACACTTTTACTGAGAGCTAATGCAAGTGGGTATTGCAAGTTTAAGCCTTTTTTAGTCAAGCACTCAGAAGAAATTCGCACATTTTTAAGTGCAATAATTTGTTGAAGGCTAGACTTCCGGGAATGTGGAGGTCAAATATCATGCCTTGGATAACATGTATCCTATTCATAGAATGGTTGACTGAAGTTTTGGCGTCAGCTGTCAAAAAATATGTTGAGGAAAAAGGTTTGCCCCTTAATTGTCTTCTGATAATGAACAATGCTCCTGCCCATCCTCCAGGTTTGGAAGAAGACCTTGCTATTGAATACGACTTACAAAAGTCAAATTTCCGCCTCTGAACACCACTCTCTCCTCCAGCCCATGGGCCAGCAAGCTATATCAAATTTTAAGAAGCTGTACACGAAGGGTCTTTTTGCCAGGTGTTTCCAGGTCACCAACGACACAGATCTGACCCTGAGTGAATTCTGGAGACATCTTCAATATTCTCCATTGCATAGGCCTCACTGACAAAGCATGAAAGGAGGTCTCTTATCGCACATTGCATTCTGCTTGGAGGAAACTTTGACCATGTTGTGAGGCTCATAAAGACCTCGTAGGTTTCAAGCAGGAGACAGCTGTTAACACAGTGAACGAAATTTTGGCCACGGGCAAAAGTTTAGACTTGGAGGACAATGAGGAGGAGCTTGTGGAGGACCACAAACAAGAACTCATCACCTAAGAATTGATTGAGTAGCAACGTGAACAGGTGAAGACTATCTAAGAGGAACAATCAGTGGAGTAAGGGGATGAGAGGGTAAAGGTTTCATGTAAAAAGTTAAAAGAAATATTTAGTAAGTGATGAACAGGCTTTCATTGAGATTCATCACCAGGACAAATCTGTGAGCAACGGAGCAGTGAACATTTTAAAAGTCAATATGATGTCTTATTTCAGAAAAATTTATCGACAAAGAAAAAAAAATTTCTCTTGATTGTTTTCTTGTGCTAATACCAGCCAGAGAACCACCCTCCAAGAGAGAACAATCATGTAGAGAGAAACCACCAGAATATACCCTCTGGCTAGTACAGTGGTAACGCGCTGGCTTCATATTCCCGAGGTAGGCAGATTGAGCTATGTCCAGGCAAGAGAGCTTAAGCTGTTTACTGTGAGCTTACCGCTGTGGCTGGGCACCACAGTGGGGGATTGGGGCCTGCCCCGGCTGACGTTTTGAGGAGCATCTCTGATGGATATTGGAACTGAAACTTGGCAACCTTTACCTTTACCTTACCTGGACAGTTGCCGGACGTTTTTATGGAAGGGGACTCTCCTTCAAAGGAGTAGTAGTTCTCCTCCTCCTAAATCACCATCCACATGTGCCAGCAACAATCAACCACAAAGGTAAATACCGTACCATGTTTTATTTTAGTACAGTAGAATATTTTTATATAATTAAGGTTATTTTCCAATCATTTATACTTTTTCGTAACATATGAACCCGTAAAAAAATATTTAAAAGGTATATTTCTGGAGCTGGTGAAAGGATAAATTGGAATTACATTAATTTCAACAGGAAAAGTTGTTTCGAGTTATAAATATTCTGACTCACGAATGGGGTTAAGGAGTGGATTAAATTCGCGAGTAGAGGTACCACTGTATAAGCATAATATAGAAAAGAATACTGGAATGTAATGCATACATTTGACAGTCAACTAGGATTACATTCAAATATTGGGATCTTGTATAGAGGAGGCACCCCAAGGAGCTCTAGAATTATTTATATTTACCTACTAGGCAAGTCAGCTGACCTAACCATTTAAAGTGCTATATAATTTTACATGAGTTTCTGGGGGTTACTCATCTTTACATGATCCATAATTTGAAGCAAATTTTCTGCAAGACTTATAATACTTACCACATTTTTGCTTAATTTTGTTAATTTGCTTTACCCATTCCTTTTGACTCCCTTCACTATCGCATTTAAAGACGACAGATCTGCATAAAGAAACACATCCAAAATTCGCAAGTCTTTCATTAATTCTTTTTATTATCAATTGTCTTTAGTTCAGTCTCAATGGGTACATAGCTAGGTGTATCCCTTAGGATACATAATATTGAAAGATATGAAATGCTTGGTAAGACTGCCATATGTACCATACTGACCTAATAAGAAAGTATTTAAAATTATATATTAAATAGATAAATGAAGTTAGATAATAGTACAATTGCTCACTGGACAAACAAACAGAAAAGCTAATATGGGACACTGACCTGAGCCTATATATTCAAAATAAAATTATTGAAGGATTCGGTTTTACGTCACGAACTCCCTTTTCTACTAAGGGCTAGGATGGTTGCCTTCTTACGAAGGACTTGTTTTGGCAGATGTAATCGTTACCCTGAGTGCATGCCCTTACTAACCTCAGTCCGAGACGGGGTGCGAACCCTCGACCTGCCGCCTCAGTCGCAGACGCTACCATTTTGCCACGGAGACTACATTGAAAATAAAATTACATTCATCTGCAAATCCTTTGGCTTTACTCGCCACAGAGGATCAAATCCTATCCCCTGTGGCTTCCATCACAACACACACACCTTGTCTGTGGTCACCATATCTATAAAGCCCTTCTTTGGCTTACCTCTCTCCCTCTTGCTTGGCACTTCCATCCTATGCATCCTCCCCCCAAAATACCCATCATCAACACATACCCAAACCATCTCAGTCTCACCTCAACCACCAAGTCCTAACTGTCCTACTCGCAATTTCCCATTAGAAGTATACTCTAATATAGTAATATACAATAATACAGTAAAATGCATGTACTGTAATTAAATCAAGTATATAACATATGCAACACAAAGGAAATTCATCAAAATTTGTCACTTACCTGGATAGATTAGAAATGAGAAGTGCATTACGCACACCAACAATTCTATAACCATGGGATACTTCAAAACCTGAGTCCATCAGCATCACACAACGAATGTTACCCGTTTCTGGATCCAGAAAAAATAAGCAGGATTCTTTCAGTACTAACCACTTCTGATTATATCTGCCTGTGCATGGACTTGCGCACCTGCATAACCAACATAACTATATCAAATACTGTGACTCAATATTATACCCAGTTGAAAAAAAAAGTAAAACAGTTGCAAAATCATCTACACTTCTATTGTATTTCAAACCATAAATATGAGAAAAATTCATATTCTTAATTGCTTCCCCTGGCAGTAGTGCAGTGGCTTGAGTGCCTGACTCAGGAGGTGAAGGACAAGCGATTGAGCCTGCTGGCCATAATGGAGGGCATCCAGCGTAATTACTCCAGCACCAACATGTCCATGTCCACTCTCATTCAAATGGGGACTAATAAACACATAAAACGGCAAATAATATTAGAAGACTCTCCTCAAAACAGCCTTTCTAATTTTAAGGATTAAATACATTTACTTATCATGGGGTGAGATATGCTTGATATAAAAATTCAGAAAAACTGCATCGAGACCATATTAAATATATAAAAATAATTCATAATAAAAAAACATTTAAGGTAGCAATTTTATCCTGGAGAGGAAAAAAGAATACTTGTTTGTTTCCCCATTTCATGTCACTATTAATACCAATTCGAATGGGCGTGGACACAAAGAGGTTGGAGTTGGAGAATTAAGGCTAGATGCCCTTCTTAATGCCCCGTTGGTGGGCCTAAACATGGGATTATTATTTCCAAAGTTGAGAGATGTAAGCACTGCACTACCGTAGCCCTCCAGAAGGGGTAAAGTATATTACACTTATAAACCCCATATATCAAATGAGGGAATTAAATGCAAAAGAGAAAGTTTTCTGGCTGAAATACAATGAATGCATCATACAACTGTCTTGGTACTCTTCTTATGTGGAAAAACATCCCATATAGAAAAAAAATTAGAGCAGTACAATAATACATCAACTTTTATCTAAAACACTACAGAATAACGGTGTAGCCTTTTCAAGTACTTATGAGGACATATTATCTCCGATCTTTCATTGGTTCAGCAGCAAATGGCATTATATTGAAGAATGAACACTTTAAATACAGACATCTAAAGGAACCTAATCTATCATACCCAGTCGACGGCAATTTAATTAAATGCAATATCTTAAACTGTAAATTATTTATATCAAAGTAAATAACTCTGAAGTCACAACTTCTCCTTCATCAGAAGAATTCACAATACACTACTTTGCCTAACAGAACAGCAAATGGATATTGTGGCAGTGCAGTGGTTAGAGCACTAGACTCAGGAAGTGACAGACTCACGCTCGAGTCGACCACAGGACATTAGGAGAGGTATCCAGCCTTAACTACCCAGTTCCAACCTGTCTGTGGCCACCCCATTCAAATAGGGAGTAATAGCAACACATAATACGGCAAACAAAGCCAAAAGAACAGCAATTAAATGTGAAGAGGAAACCACATACCAAGCACAACAACCATTAGAACTGTAGTCTCCAATGCGTTTCTTAACAAAACCCTCCTTGTACTTTGTGCCTAATTCTGTGACAAATGATAAAGGTGAAATCTGAAATAGAGGAAGAGAAATTGGAAAATTTTATTGCCCAGAAGAAAAAATAGTAGCTGCAAGATATAAAATTCATAATGCTATATTAAATCACTGGAGAGACCTGGCACACATCAAGATATTAATACATACAGACTATACATTACTCAATATTAACACTGAAAGGTTAAACCTGAAATGAATTATTGAAAACTTGTTTAAAAACAATCTTAAGTTCTGAGAAATTACTTCATGAGAAAAATTCAGAGTTATGTGCTGCACAGCATGTGCTGTAAAGCTTACAGTATAAATATGAACCATTTTAAGTGTCACAATTAGTCCCCATTAAGATAAGGTGAGGAAAGACATGATGGAGCCGGAAGATTAAGGATAGATGACCTTCCTAACATTCAGGGGTAGGCTTCAACCTATGATTGTCATCTCCCAACTCAGGCACTCTACCAATGAGCTACTATGGCCCACTTATAAATCTTAAAGTATGGCACACCATACTGCACATATGAGTACCTCTATAGTAATACGGCATATATTTTCCATGGTTAAATATATTCTGACTTACAACTCATTAACTGAATTTTATATCATTCTTAAGTCTAGGATCACCTGTATAAGTAGTAATATATAGTGAGATGGTGCTCAAAGATATATTTGATAACTGTAGAAATCATTAGAGGAAGGCAATAGCGCAGCGGTTAGAATGATTAAATCAGGAAGATACAAATCCATGTTTTATACCCTCAGCATGTATCAAAACTACAATCTCAGGATGACATACCTCGAGAAACTCAAGTACTCCTTGATGGCTTCGAAACAAGGAATGGAATAATACGTTGCGAAGATAAGTTTGCAATTCTGACTGACCACTTTTATCCACAGTCTGCAAGATACGTCTAGGGAACCTGAAAAACGAAAAGGAGTACTGTAATTGAGTTGCTAAAATGAATCATCATCATCATCATCAGCATTGCTTTCAATGCCATGTGACACAGAGGGCCTTCATGAACTTCAGACGCTCATTTCTATGGATCTCCATTAGTCTTCAGCCTGGCATTTCATAGTTCTCACTCACGTAGGTCTGGGTCTTCCAATTCTTCTGGTACCTTGAAAAGCCCATTTGACACTGCTAAATATGGCGGAGCAAAAGACATGTCCAAGAAATCTTCATATTCTCTTCATAATTGAATCCAATAGAGTATTTATCTTGAAAATATTGAATATCTTATATATATACTTATATCACTAATAACAGCAGGGCTGTCCCGAATAATAGTAGAAACAATAAAACAAAACTTATTGTCATCTGCACTTTCATCTTTTGCAAGGAAATTGATAATTATAGACAATATACCGAAGCATTATAAAATTTTCTATCTTTTCTTTTTATAAACCCAATAAAACAAGTCTGCTAAAGCACAAGTAAAATTTGTAATAAACGTGCATTTATTGCAGAATAACATGCATTAAACTATTTCCTTGCACAAGACTATAGCAGAAGAGAAATCTGTAAAATTACTAGGCGTAAGAAAAGTATTTTCTCAACTCACAAAAAGTTTTTTTATTTTAAATATGTAGCATGCTATTAGAATACTTGTTAGTCTTTATTAAAATTGAAAATTAGTACATATGAGTTCCTTATTAAAACTATTCAAAATGCTGTAATGAATATGCATGAATCTTGCAGAAAATATTCAAAAGCCATTTAGGACTCTTAAAGTTCTTTAGAATACCTTAGAAAAGCTATCTGAAACAGTTCTGACCATAATTTGAATAATGTTACAACACATCTTAAAAATTTCTCTCGGGTCAAGTAAAAACTTACTTGACCATTCGATGGTGAGGTGCATTCCCATTATCAGAGAGGTCACTAATTTTTTCAGCACGCCTAATTTGAATACGCATGCTCTGCCTTTTCATTCGCGTCTCACGGGTAGCTGCTGGAAGCTTCACCTTCGTTCTGCAAAGAATGAATGCATATCATATATACTGAAGTTCCTTTGTTTTCACCAAAGGATATATTTAAAGAGTGGTTTACTAAATAACTTATATTCTTTGGTACCTGATCTCAAATAAACTATTCACATATAGGTGGTCCTCACTTTAAGAAGTCCTCGACTTATGATATTTTGTAGTTACGATGCATCTCCCATAAATTATCTTTGATCTGTTTTGATAATTTTTGGACTGCATTATGTCTCCTAAGCATAAAGCAGAATCTTCAGATCTAAGGGCTTCAAAGAAAAGAAAAGCCATCACCATGGAAGCAAAATTAGAGTATGTGAAATGCACGGAAAAGGGAGAAACTTAAGTACTGCATTAGTATAAGTGGGTGACGTAGGTGCTTATTTAAGTGTGTTCCAACTTATGTGAAAAATCAGATAACGACACATCCTGAGGAACAGAACTGACATAAGTAGAGGACCCATTGCACAGGAGAAAAGAATGATGAGACCTTCACAGCCAAACGGAGCAAAGATAGGGGACTGGTTAATTCCTGCTTTGTATTTTCCTCCTAGAAAATTATTGCTTTGTCATAGAAGCCGAATATATGGGGCGGAGCGAGGGGATTAGGAATCCCCTCCTCTGTATTTACTTCTCACAAAAAAATCAAAATATATTCTTTGAATCAGCCACCTACCTTATAAGGGGAAATGAGGCTTTTGGCGCACGCACGCACGCACGCACGCACGCACGCACAAACTCACCCACCCACCCACCCACCCACCCACCCACCCACACTCACACCCACACACACACACACACACACACACACACACACACACAGGAAGCTGCAATCAATGGCTAGAATAGGTGGAAATGTCTTGGAATGGATAAAAACTTACTTAGAAGGAAGGGAACAGAGGGTTAGAGTAAGACACTCAGTGTCTGAATGGAGAAGAGTTAGTAGTGGAGTTCCACAGGGTTCAGTTTTAGGGCCACTTTTGTTCCTTGTATATGTAAATGACCTACCAGAGTCTGTAAATTCATTCATGAATATGTTTGCAGATGATGCAAAGATTGTGAAGAAAGTAAAAAACGAGAACAATGGTAGAGAACTTCAGGAGGATCTAAATAATCTGCATGAGTGGTCAGAAAAGTGGCTAATGAAATTCAATACCTCAAAATGTAAGGTAATGAGAATGGGTACAAGTGCAAGAAGGCCCAAGCTTGACTACTCGGTGGCTGGAGTACAACTTCAAGAGACAGAAAATGAGAGAGATCTAGGAGTAAACATACTGGCAGATTTGTCTCCAGAAATACATATAAATGGCGTAGTAAGGGCAGCATATGCATTCTTATCAAATGTAAGGGTAGCCTTCAGGCACATGGACAAGGAAATGTTCAGAAATATTTATGTAACCTATGTGAGGCCAAAACTCGAATATGCAGCCCCCTTTTGGAATCCGCACTTGAAAAAGCACATAGCTAAGCTTGAAAAAGTTCAAAGACATGCCACGAAACTGGTGCCAGAAATACGCAATCTCGGTTATGATGAGAGGCTGAGGGAATTAGACTTGCCATCACTCGAAGCTAGAAGAGTAAGGGGGGATATGGTGACAGTCTTTAAATTCCTTCATGGGTATGATAGAGTGGATAGGGATCAATATTTCGATATGGCTGGCTCTAGAACTAGAGGTCATAGTTTGAAGCTTCGTAAGAAAACTTGTTTGCAGGATGTAAGGAAATACTTTTTCAGTTTAAGAGTAGTTGATAATTGGAATTCGCTAAGCGAGGAGGTAGTTAATGCTATCTCAATCCATAGTTTTAAGGACAGGTATGATAAGTATCACTAAGTCTAAAAATGGAACCGATCAGGAGACGGGAAGATACGAGCTTTGGGCTCTTTCCCGTAAACACAATTAGGTAATCACAATTAGGTAATCACACACACACACACACACACACAGATATATATGTTCGTTCCGGTTTTACGTCACGGACTCCCTTATCAACCAAGGGCTAGGACGGTTGCCTTCTTGCGAAGGACTTGTTTTGGCAGATGTAATCCTTACGCTGAGTGCATGCCTTTGCTAACCTCAGACCGTGACGGGGCGCGAACCCTCGACCTGACGCCTCAGAGTCGGAGACGCTACCGACTGAGCCACGGCGACTACTATATATATATATATATATATATATATATATATATATATATATATATATATATATATATATATATATATATATATATATATATATATATATATATATATATATATATATATATATATATATATATATATATATAATGATTGTATTTCACGGGAAGCACATGAATATTCTGAATATGTAAATGGCTAAGGAATGAAATTGAAAGCAATTTTTGGATCCTTAACGTTTTCTAGTATATTACTTATCTTCAGAGGAATCTGAGTTGTACAAACAAATGAAGCGTTACATATACATACAGAAACCGAGAGAAAAAAGTCAATTAGCAACACATCAACAGAAGTCGAGTATAAAAGCAGTACCAACATATGTTATATTACTTTATTGGGGTGCAAATACCAAGTAAATAAGGTACGGTCAATGGTCAGAGGAATGACGTCACATTACTTTTGCTGAGAATAATGCTTACAATGGAAAAAGACTTCCAAATGACAGGTAGTTAACCCTCCCAAATGCCCTTGGATTTTCTGCCAAGTAAACCAACAAGGGTTTCAGCTTGAAGTCTCCAGGGGCGTTAGCCCCTAAAAGCAAAGTCAGTATCTCCTTGCTGACTTTATGGCCTGGTGCTGTCTTCTCCTCCTTGGCAATGTACCTACAACTAGGCATACACTTCCAGAATAACCCAGACTCATCCACGTTAAACACTTGTTCGGCACTCCCTTCTCACTTTTCCATTTTCACAGCCTTATAAAATAATTTTCATTTCTCCTGAATCAATAGGAGGCTTAGTGGGATACGCCGTTGATGCTGGTTATCCTTAATAATAGTCACCATGGTCAAACGGCTTAACCCCAGTGAGTGGCCAATGTTCGTAGCATTTTCTCCCTCTTATGAGCGTTTTACTATTTCTACTTTAACTTCCATGGTGACAATTTGCTTTTCTTCAAAGAACTGCCATCAGAAAAATCGTCAATACGCTTGGGTGGCACAGTACAGGTCAATAAATATCGCTAACACAAGTGAAACAAACCAAGGACTGGATGAGCACGAGGACATAATAGCGTATTTGCGGGAACTGGGCAATACTTCTTTTACTAATTCAAATATCGTCTGACGACATATTCTTTCAAAATGGTAGTGTCTGCGACTCTGAGGCGGCAGGTCGAGGGTTCGCGCCCCGTCACGGACTGAGGTTAGTAAGGGCATACACTCAGGGTAACTATTACATCTGGCAAAACAAGTCCTTCGTAAGAAGGCAACCGTCCTAGCCCTTAGTAGAAAAGGGAGTTCGTGACGTAAAACCGAATCCAGTCTGACGACATATTCTTTCGCCATGCTCAACTAAACTGTTTCGCATGAAGATTGTATATACGATTATGTATTTTGGTAAGTTTTTAAATAAATTCAATCTAATTTCTTTAAAAAACCATATACATAAACAATATATAAAACTATTAACTTGATATATATGTATACACTAATGCTGCGTGACAATGTATTAGTCCGCCATGCTCAACAAACTGTTCTGCATGAAGATCATATTTACGACTATGTGTATGGTAATTTTGTAAACATATTCAGACTAATTCCTTCAAATAACCAAATAAATAAATGAAACAATTAACTTGATATATGTGCAACAAAAATGCTGCTTGACGTGGGATTGTCCACCTTGCGCACAAACTGTTCACTGTGCGAAGTTTGAATTTAACGCACAAACTATGTAATTCGAAAATATTATTTGTTAATTCATTAATTATTCTTGTGAGCTGCACCATAACGACAATACATCGTAAATCAAGGACAGCGTACTAAATGATTGACGGTTCCCACCTGAGAAACAGCAACTGGCTATGAAGGTTTGTAACCTGAGGAACCTTTTTCCTCACCGTCCATTTGAACTCTCCATGCTCAAGGTCAATCACAAATCTGAAATACAATGAAATGTCTCAAGTAATGAGCTTCAAGTTAAAAGCTTCAGTTTTCCTTATAATAAAATCTATGATGTCTCCATTCTCTGATTAAATAAGTAAGTTATTGCAATAACACAATGATTAGAGAATTTGATTTGAGAAGTGACATACCGGTGTTTCTAAAGAAGCTGTTCATAAAGCTACAGAAATGTAAGAGAAAAATTGATGAGCGCATCATAGAGTTTTCTTAGGAAATTTCGAAAGGAGAACCAGAACAATCCTGCTCTTAGCCAGAGTCTGCCTGAAACCACAATATGGGCCAGCTGCCAGAGACAGTTCCAAACACGTCTAGGACTCTTTCTCACACTCTCAAGGCATGTCAACTGATGTAGAACAGATGAACATTATCCCTACACTTTGAAGGAATGCCAATGACAATGATGCCAGTCACCCACCCTCCTGCCTTATTAAGCTAATCTTAAATTATGTTACAAATATGAGGGTAGAATTTTTTCTCCCCACCAATAAAGATATCTCTTACAGTTGCATTCTGTGATACTAAAGCTTTCTCCACACTAAGAAGTAATATGAAAAGCATCTCTTTAAACATTACTTACACAGGACTAGAAAATATATTCAAGCCAATACTGGAGCTAGCCGACTCAACTTGGCTAATATTCAGATGAACGGAACAGTTTGGGATAAAAGCATTGGGCATCAACTCTGAAAACTTGATGACATGGTACACTTTTGAGAAGGAAATCGAACCATTACCTGAAAGAAGAAATCAAATAATTTTACTGACAAACTCTCTATGCAAGTGAATATTCATTTATATTAGGATAAAACATAATGCATATGACACAAGAACATTACTTTCAAGGCAATGAAAATAGTAAGATGTATAACTATACAATATATAAGGCATCACGTCAACTATTAACAGTGAAAAAGACTTACTGTCTTTACAATTCGCAAATGGGTCTGGTGTATGGTCTAAGTAGCCTAATATATCGATATCTGAGTCAGGGGATCCAAGTGTTGGTCTCTGAGAGTTTGCAGATATTCTCAGAGGTGGTATATTCTGTAAGTCAAGTGAATATTATAGGATTAAACTTTCAATAGGAATTCTCACTTTAGAGTAAGAGTTACTGACAATAAGTGTCAACATTCTACACCTAATTTCCTGAAAAACTTATACATTACAGTAACAACTATTGATAAAAGGTTTTGTATATAAGCAGTTTGCAATGAAACACTATATACAGCATGTATTAGTACCTCTGTAGCTCAGAGGAAGAGTGTGCGAATTGGAAAGCAACTAAAGTGGTTTTGATCACGCTGCTAGGCGGTACTAAGAGCATCTAGTCTTAGTTTTCACGCTCTAAAATGTATGCGTCCACCCCTATTTATATGGGGACTAATTGTGATGCAAAAATGGTGCATCCTCATTAGCGCCTCAATACTGATTTTTCGACAACTTATAACCATTACAAATGACATCTTGCAATAGTCAAATGCACATCTTTTTAAATTCCATGTCTGCCAATAATTACAAACTGTTTGTTAAAAATAATATTAAACATTACTTGGAAATGCATTGTTTTTATTACCTGTTTTTTATTTTTCCTTTCACCAAAGGTTTGGGTAGGACGAACACTAAAATCTGTTTCATCCGGTGATAATGGCTCTGAAATTTTAATGTGTTATGTTGTAATTCATATTATGAAATTATTATAAATAACAAATTATTATTATAGTTCAATTATAAGCATTACAGAGAATGAACAACATAGGCTATCTATCTATACAGGGGGTTCTCGGTTAATGAGGTTCTCAAAATCTGACGTTTCGCGGCTACGATGCATCTCCCATATATTATTTTGCTTCTTTTTTTATAATTCTTGGGATGTATTATGCCTCCCAAGCATTAAGCAAGTTTTTCTGATACAGTGCTTTGAAGAAAAGGAAAGCCATCACCATGGAAGTGAAATTAGAGATAGCGAAACGCTCGTAAAAGGGAGAAACTTCACTACCGTGTTAACGTAGATGGGTGACGTAGGTGAGTATATAGGCGAGTTCCTACTTACGAGAAAAATCGGGTCATTACATGTCTTGAGGAATGGAACTCTGTCATAGGTCGAAGAGACTCTGTATACCTCCCTTAACAAGGGAGGTGGCTGAGTCAGAGCAAAAAATATTTACTATTTGCAAGAGGATAATACAAACAAGGGGATTCCAGGTTCCATTGCTCTGGCCCATTTAGTCGACTTGTACAACAAGCAGGAGAAACAAGGAAAAGGTATTCATGCCCCTTTATTTGAAAAAATATATAAGATATACAGTGATCCCTCGTTTATCGTGGGGGTTGGGTTCTGGGACCACCCGCGAAAGGTGAAAATCCGAGAAGTAACAGCACCATATTTATTACAGGTATTTTACATTTATTTTTTTCTTTACTGTATAAACCCTCCCTGCACTGTTAACAACTCACCCTTTACTTTATTAATAACAGCGCGCAAGCGTAAATTTAAATGAGTGTGACAGGTAAGTTTACCATAAATAACAGCGCGCAAGTGTAAAGCTATATGAACGTGATAGGTAAGCTTACCGTGAATGACGGGATGATGACGTTTACATACTGCGCAGCCAATGGCGGCCGACAGCCGAGAAACTTCTTCCTTCCTTCAGCATATCTAACAGCTTTACCTTATCTGCTATGGTCAACATCTTCCTTTGCCGCTTAGGCTCACTACCAGAGGCCTTACAAGATGAAGAATGCTTGGGTATCATTGCAGGGGTTGAAATACACAAGCAAAAGTTCCACAAAAAACACGAGCACAACGATGAAGAGGCACAACAAGAAAGGCGCACACGTGAATAACTGAATGGGTGAGGCGAGTCAGTGGAAGATGCTGGGAGAATCAAGCTTCAATCAAAAAGCCAATCAGACCCCAGTATACAGAATGCAATTCTGTGATTCTTTGTCTCCCACCCATCAGCCAATAGCATCCCGTGTACTATCTCACGTAGGTGCGACCCTTTGCGTTTCCAAGACGCCAATACCGGTATCGTATTTTATGTGGTGCAATACTGTGAGTTACATGTTTAAATTTATGTTTTTTACTATTTTTTACTGCTTTATTATTCTTAGGCTAGGAAATACTTTTTTTTATCAATAAAATAATGAAAATACTGGAAATTTTAATATGTACAGTACTACCTCACGCAGGTGCGACCCTTTGCGTTTTCCAAGACGCCAATATTGGTATCGTATTTTATATGGTGCCATACTGTGAGTTACATGTTTAAATTTATGTTATTTACCATTTTTTACTGTTTTACTATCCTTAGGCTAGGAAATACTTTATTTTTACCTACAAAATAATGAAAATGCTGGAAATATTAATATTTCCACATATCGTGGATTCCTGTGATATACCTAGATAATCTGCGATATAAAATACATATGCTCACCATAAAAACCCTTGATGCACTGAATTCGCAGAATGTGAATTGCAATATAGCGGGGGATTACTGTATACTGATTTTTGTATATACATACTACTTATTGTATCAATATATCAAATAAACAAATAAGTTACACATGGATATAAAATATGGGAACATGAATAGCATGTATTGTATTAAAGCATGGAATCTCTCACTCTCATACTGAACACTCAATATACTAACAATACTTACCCTGACTTATGCGTTGTTGTTGCTCCAGCGAAGTGACTTCGCCATTTTCACCTTGGGCTTGGTCCTCCTTCTCGGTTCCTGTGCCATAATTATCATCAGTGTTAAGGTTAGCTGCTAAGGGTTCCATCTCCTGGTTTTCATTTCCACTGCTTGTCTAAAACAATTGAGAAATATTAATTTTTACATATCTTAATTTGTCATTTTACTTTTCTTTCATTTTATTCATAGTTTTTCCGTGTAACTTTGTAGGATAGATATTAATGCCTTCTGTACAGTCTCAAACCTGGATGGTATATTTTTTATGTGAGGGATACTGCAACAAGAGGTCATAGTGGGAGGCTCCATACAATATCTTTACTGTAGGACACAGGATGTAATAAAGTTACATTTTGTGTAAGAATACAATACAGGTATTTGAAAAGTGGTTAAGCAATGAAAGTGTAAATGCTAAAAAAATTTATAATGCTAAAGATAAAAGGAAGAGCATCATAAATTACACCATGTTTCCTATGCACCTTTAAAAACAACACCACCAAACAGGACGAACAAAATTCAAGAGAGCAAATCAAAATGTTAGCATATCCCTAGTCCAATGCAACTGATCTAAAAGTTGCTGCTTCATCAACAACAATCGCAATATTCAACAATTATCTATTATCTAATCTCCAACAGCCCCTACTCTTATCTAATCAACAAACAGCTTTTATCAAACTCATAATATTTGAAGACGCAAATGCTGTTTTCATTACAAAATAACGGTATATATATATATATATATATATATATATATATATATATATATATATATATATATATATATATATATATATATATATATATATATATATATATATATATATATATATATATATATATATATATATATGCTCCCCTACTTACGAACATTCAGATACTAACAGAAGCCTACCCTTTATCTACCCATGTATTAATGCAGCTATGCATTACTATATTGTGCTGTAATATTAAATTATTATTACTGTATTAAAATTCATTAATAATGTATACTTTATGTTTTAAGTGTCAGTTAAGTGTCTTTAGACTAAATACTGTACAGTACTGCATATGCATGTACTGTACAGTAAACACAACTTACGATTAATTCTACTTATGAACTGACTTATTGGACCTAAATCGTTCTTAAGTTGGGAAGTATATATATATATATATATATATATATATATATATATATATATATATATATATATATATATATATATATATATATATATATATATTATATATATAATATATAATATATAATATATATATATATATATATATATATATATATATATATATATATATATATATATATATATATATATATATATATATATATATATATATATATATATATATATATATATATATATATATGCAGAATATCCACCCCCATTTAAATGGGAACTCATTGTGACACACAACAGTGCACTTGGCAAAAAAAACAAAAACATAATATATAAAAACTAAGTTGGCCGTTTCTTGTGTCACTATTAATCCCCATTTGAATGGGGGCAGACATGGACATGTTGGAGTGGGGAATTGAGGCTAAATGCCCTCCATAACTCCCCCAACTTTGGCTCGTACACTGCCTTGTCACTTCCTTAATTGAATGCTTTAACCTCTGTGCTACTATGGTCCCCAGTATATCAAAACTATGCAAATGGTGATAATACTGAATTGCTGGACTAACGATAATACAGTCCTAAATCTTATCACATCATTACTGATGAAAAAGAATAAAATCTAGTTTGTTATTAAAATATATTAAAAATTAAATTTTTATAATCATTACCTTTTTAACATGTTACTATATACCAAACGTATACATCAAAGCTATAATTGAAACAAAGACATATGATCAAAATGTAATAAATGTTTCTATTACCTGACATTATCCTTTTCAACTCACATGCACCAAAGCTATAATTTTTTTTAACAAAATAGTCCATATTTTATATACAACAGGAAATTAGTTAACATTTTTTAAGTACCTATGAATGCATTGCACATGCTCTATTTTCATAGTTTACCTTGCAAGCTATTATGAATTTTTTAACGGACTTCATATTTTACAAGCATATATACGTTTTCAAATGTCAGATAGATACATCACACTTTATGAATATTTTCTCCTTGGAATTACGTTGCAATGCACTTTAACTGCTGAAATTATAAACCACCTCAAAGTACATTAATGTAGTCAGTTCTTTCTTTTTCTGGTAATGCAAGATTCAAATTATCAGTGAAGGAACAAACACTGCATGGAGACCAAAAAATTTTAAACATTAAAGCAGTCACCTTGCAAACCACATTCATGTAATCAAATATTTTTCTTTCGGTATTGTAAGATTCAATTTATTAGTGATGGAAGAGACTACATTGCAATCGAAAAGTTGTAAAAGTTAAAACAGTCAAAGATCCCGTAAGCATGGTGTGATATTAAATAGGACACTGACTCCACAGTGTGTGCAAAGGTGGATAAATATATCTACAAAAAAGAAAAAAAAAAAGTCATTATGAGGGTTTTGCACTTGTGATCCTTACTCTTTTAAATGGAGGCACTCTACAAATGTGACAGTAATTACCCTCATTAAATTTGCAATCTGGAGGGGGACCACAGTAGTGCCATGGTTAGAGCTCTCAACTCGGGAAGTAGCAAATCCAAGTTCGTGCACAACAAAAAGAATTAGGATGGGCATCCAGCCTTAATTCCCCAGCTCCATCTTGTCTGTGTCCACCCTCACTAGATTTAGGATTACTAGTATTATAATATGAAAAAATATCTGTAGTCTGATTTTTTTATTTTTTGCTACTTAATGTGAGTTTCTAGCAATAAAATATGAGTATACCATACCATATGATGGAAGAAAAACTATATATGTTTAAAAACTTTCTATTGAGAAAAAATTACAAAAGCAGCTATAAACAATTCACTTTATAAAAACCTCACAAAAAGTTTTCCTTGTTTAATTATTAATATTCTAATGGACATAATGATTTGAAAATTCCAAAGGTGCTCTGGATACTCCAGCAATATACATTTAAAGATATATAAATATATATCTACTTCACATAAGATGAACTATGAATGTAAATCTATCTCCAGTAAAGCCTTTTTTATCAATTTCTTTTATACTGAATTAAAGTTTCTACGATGGGGTGCTGAAAAGTTCCTGGCCTTAAGGGCATCATGAAAGGGTAGAGGTGTTTTTTTAACATGGGAGATAGGACAACTATTTGGGAGAATATACGTAAAAAAAAAAAAAGCATGATGGTATTCAAATATCTTTCACTTTTTTGCAGGTTTAATGCATGATGGCAACTCCTAAAGTGGATTTTGGTAAAATTGAAGCATGTGTGGTCATGAAGTTCCTCTTCTTGCAAGACAAAAAAGCGGCAGAAATCCATGGCAAGATGAAGGAAGTCTTGAAGGATGACTGTCTATCATACTCCATGGCAAGATGAAGGAAGTCTTGAAGATGACTGTCCATCATACTCCACAGTGATAATCTGGGTGTCAAGGTTTTGAACTGGTCATTTTGAGGTCGCAGATGAACCACAGTCAGGACAACCAAGTTCCGCAATCACAGAGGACAGCCGATGCTGTGCGAAACATGATTTTCAATGACCACCGGATTTCAGCTAAAGTCATAGCCGAGACTCTGGGGATTTAATGCAAAAGAGTTGGCCACATAATGCACAACATTCTGGACATGAGAAAGATTTCCAAATAATGGGTGCTGAAATGCTTAAACACAAATCAGAAGCACATCAGTGATGACATCAAAAGCAATTTTGGACCAGTTTGCAGTGGGGAAGGCTGATTTTATGGTTTGTTTAGTCATCATGAATGAAATTTGGCTTTATCACTATGCTCTCCAGACCAAGCAGCAATTAATGGAGTGGCGGAACAGCAGTTCACTGAGTCCCAAGAAGTTTCAGACCCGGAAGTCAGCTGCAATGATTCTTGCTTCAGTGTACTGGGACAAAGACTGAGTCCTCCTTATAAAATACCTGCCAAAGGGTCGCACTATCAACACAGATTACCACATGTCTCTGTTGGACGAACTCCATGAAGCTTTGAAGCAGAAATACCGTGGAAAGCTGAGCTGTGGTGTCCTGCTTTTGCAGGACAATGCACCAACACACACAGCACATAAAACTATAGGGAAAATACGCGACTTTGGCTTCGAACAGGTAGACCATCTGCCTTACTCTGCAGACTTGGCTCCCTCCAACTATCACCTCTTTCCACAACTGAAGAAACATCTCAAGGGAAGGAAATTTTGATCCATTTTGGAAGTGATCGCTGCTACAGAGGCCTAATTGGAGGCCCAACCTTCCAAATTCTTTTTTCAGGGCTTAGAAAAACTGAAAGACCGCTGCAATAAGTGTATGAATCTTAGAGGGAAATATGCTGAATAAAATCATATTTAAATGATCCTCCTTTATTTTCTTTTACCCAAAGCCAGAAATATTTTAGCACCCCCTTGTAATTAATATGTTATCAATAGTAAAAAGTATGCAACTACAGAATCTCCCCTACTTACAAACAACCGAGTTATGAACATTCACTGATATGAACAAACACCTACCCATGTACAGTATTAATATATGTATTACTGTACTGTATTATTACACACATGAATATACATGGCCCCATTCTCCATTGTATGCGAGGTGAACGAGCAAAAACACACGCATTCACCATGATCACTAATACTCTTTATCTCCTTGGGGATAAAGGGTTGCCACTTTTTCCCCCTACCACCCTGCTTGGGTCACTCACGAGATACACAGGTAAATATATTCTGCAGTGAGGCCCAACAGCTGCAGCTGGTTTACCCCCACCGATTCATCACATGGCAACTCCCCTCACACCCATCCATCACAGTTCGCTGAGCTAGCAGGTGAGAGATATCCCTTTGGCCAGTGTCACCTACGCACAATCTTCCTCCACTCATTCCTATCTCTTGCATGCTCTCTTTCCTGCTTCAATGACATTCTACCTGCAACCAATGCCCTTTTTACGTCATCCCTCCATCTCATTCTAGCTCTTCCTCTTGGCCAAACTCCAACCCCGTCTGCACTCCATACTCTTTTTGCTGTTCTCTCCTTACTTATCCTTTCCATGTGTTCAAACCTACTCAAAACACTCTGATCTAACCTATCTGACAGCCGACTTTCAACACCCGTTCTCTGCCTGATCTCCTCATTTCTCACTCTATCTATTCTAGATACACAAATCATACTTCTCAAACACCTCATCTCAAATACACTAAACGTTTTTTTCATCCTCTCTTGCATTCCAAGTTTCTGCTTCATAAAATGTTGTCGGCACAATCACACCTTCATATATCCTTCTCTTTGCTTTCATTCCCAAATACCTATTTCTCATCACACTTTTCAACCCACCTACACATTTACTTGCTTCATTCACTCTATAACTTACTTCCAATTCCACTCGTCCATTCTTTGATACGTGTGACCCCAGACACTTAAAACTTTCAACTTCAACTTCCCCATTCATTTCTACATTCAGTCTAACATTAACACTTGTCATACATCTAATGACTTTACTTTTACCAATATTCACTTGCAACTTCATGCTTTCACACACCTTAACAAACTTAGTCACTAAATGATTCAGTTCTTTCTTATTACTTCTGTATTAAAATTCATTATCACTGCATACTTTATGTTTTATGTAATAGTTAAGTGTATTTAGCTTAAGTATTGCATATCTATGTATTGCCTAAACACAACTTATGAACAATTCTACTTACGAATGGGCCTCTGAAACCTAACGCGTTCATAAGTTGGGAGTGTCTGTACTTCCATTTAATAATGATTATTACATGTGTGCAGTTTTATGTATCAGTTATACCCCCCCCTTTGACTGGAGGTGGACAGAGAAAGGTTGGAGATGGAGAATTAAGGCTGAATGCCCTCTCTAGTGCTCTAACACTGGACTCGAACACGGGGTTGTTACTTCATGAGTTGAATGCGCAATGTAAGAGTAAACCTGGTACCCAGAAATCCTACACTTACTTAAAAGGAAAAGTAGTGCAAATATAACTTATCAAATAAGACAATAAATGCTTTCCATTTTATAATTCACTATTAATCACCATTTAAATGTGGGTGGACACAGACAGGATGGAGCTGGGATATGCCAATAAACAAGTTATACTTATAATTACTAAGTGATTATTAAAGGTTTTGGTGTTTGAAAATTTTACAAGAGATCGTTAAATGTCATAAATTTATACTAAGAGAATAATAAATTAATACGTTCCTTGTAAAGGCTACTGCAGAGACTGCATTATAATATTTTAAGGACCAATTACATTGATCCTTAAAATCTTTCTACTAAATCAGTGCAAGTTTTTTGACCATGGTAGGTTCTAAATTCATACCAAAACCATACAAGGTTTAATGAATTAAAATGTGAATAAAAAACTAACCACATCTCTATAACAATTACATTATACTATTGAGTTATATAGAATAATTATTCATTCTCCAAGATGCTGGTAGTCCAAATATACCTTACTACATTCTGCTTTAATTGTCCGGCTCCAAACTGTCTGTTTCCTCCCCCATTCGAATGGGGATTAATAATGATACATAAAATGGCAACAACAATGCTGTATAGTATAGGGAAGAATCTTGTAAAATTCTTGAATTCTCTAGCTGATATATGATTCAGTTTCAACACTATGGTCTTTCAAAAGTTCTGATCTTTGTCTAAAGTAGGTACGTTTTGAGATAAAAATATAATTTTGATAAGACATTAGCGATAGGTCATCCACAATGAGCATAATCCATAGCATAAATATAAGCAATAGAAAAGAAAGCATCTTTTAAAGTATAATAAGGAATCATTTTATGTGTCAATTAATCCCCACTGGAATGGAGGCAGACAGAGATATGTTGGAACTGGAGGATCAAGGCTGGAGGCCTTTCCTAATGCCCTGAATTGGGATAAAATTCTTGGGTGTCGCTTCCTGATTCATGAACATTACCACTGAGCTACTGCGGCCCAAAAAGAAAATCTTTTAAGTATTTTCTGTAAAGTACTGAATTTGTTAGAAAGCATTCAAGAAATTAATTTAAATTTAGGACTGTCATTGGTACCCAATCTCAAGTAAAAGCTTGTAAAATCTGGTGAGGGATAGCATACAAAACACCAACTGCATGTTGCAAATGCCCATTTGTATAGAAGACAACTCTGTCCATTGCTAAGCACATTTACCTATTGCATTCTACAAGGTAACTTTATACTATAGTTGAGAAAACTTTTCTGAAGTATTTCAAATTTGATTTCACTCTCTAAAAATGAAAAGAACATTTAACAAAGGATATGATACTGATGAATATTAATTTATACACTGATCTATCAATTTGCTGATTGTTTCAACTATGCCTTACTAAAACTAGGGAGTGTAGCCACAGATCCGTGGGTTAGAGCAAACAACCCACATACTTGCGCGTTTGCCTTGCCATTTAGGAAGCCATTCAGCCTTAATTCCTCAGTTCCAACCAACTGAGGGTTAATATTGACACATAAAATGGCAAACAATATTTACAAAAGGAGAGAATGAGAACAAATAAGGCTTTCAACAAAAGAAAGTCTATTTCCACTTCAGAATCTGCTTTCAATTAATGCGACATTGCTTGCATGTGGTCAAAAACATGAAAATATATCAATTACAGTTCTTTTATCAAATATACTTTGCTGCAGTAGCACAGTGATTAGAGCGCATGACTCTGGAAGAGAAAAACTCGCGTTTGAGCCCAGCAGGGGTTACAAAGGGAATCCAGCCTTGATTCAACAGCTCCAACCTATCTGTCTACCCCCACTTGAATGGGGATTAAAAGTGACACATAAAACAGAAAAAAATATGTCAATGACTTAAACTGAAGGCTACTTTAACTTAAAAATAATCAGACCCATTATAAACAAGTACTGTAATAATATATAAAATAACAAGGCAAACTATAATTTTAACACCTCCAATGGGAAAAAATCTAATGAAATTTATTTTATTCTAGATTAGGGGGACACAGTAGCTAAATGGTGGAGGGTGCGACTTGGGTGATTCATGAATAATGAGGGGTGTTAGGTAGGGCATCCAGCCATAATCTCCCAGTTCCAACATTTCGACACATAAAATAGTACTTAGTAGTTTTTGATTAGGTAGGTTAGTTCAATTTAGTTAAAAAACGAACTTTAAAAAAAAAAATCTGAAATTCTTTTATGATATGAATTTTCATTTCTGTCGTTGAGGGCATGAATGTAAGCAATTACCAATACCAAAAGTATTCTTTAATCCACACCATATACGATATGGGGCATAATGGGCATAGCCTATAACCTTGAGAAAGATGAGTTTGACATATTTATTAATGAGTGTAAGTTTGTAATTCATACTACGACATTTTTAGGGACAACACTCATAAGTTGCAAGTCTCTATTTCTGAGCAGAATCAGTTGTTACGCCTTGGAGGTTTTGACATTTTAGTGTCACTATTTATCCCCATTCGAATGAGGGTGAACACAGGTTAGAACTGGAGAATTAAGAGTAAAACGCCATTTTTATAGCTCTGCGATGGGATCGAACACGGATTTGTCATATCCCTAGTCGACACATTGGGGGTAAGTGCTCATTTTGCACAAAGTTCATTACGAAATCATGAGAGGAAAACAAAATTGTTACACCATACAACGCTCTAAAGTTTCCTACCTCATAAAATACTGTCGTGATATCCATAAAACAGCCTTAAACACATTAAAATACAGTAACAAAATACACACACACACTACAAAATAAAAACGCAACAGGTTGTAGATAGCAGTGCCACACAATCAACAATGGCACAGCTGATCGTGGTGCCAAATACAGTCACTCTTCTTCTTTTAGAATTACGTCAATATTTTCCTGAACTTTTATTAATCGTGACTTACTTGACCCAATTAGTAATCTGGATGGAAATTAAATGGGGACACCTCCAAAAAGACCCTAATATTACAAGAATGAATAAATAAACAAATAAATAAATAAATAAATAAATAAATAGTAAAAATGACGATAATGATTTGTGCTAGGAGAGACATTGTTAAATAGATAATATATATCATAAATTTATCAGAATAAAGTAG
>JAXCGZ010009823.1:25000-35000 GCA_037179515.1 Halocaridina rubra | reverse complement strand
TTATGACATTCAATTAAAGAAAAAAAATGACACTAATATTGCTACTCTTCTGATTTTGTCTTGAATTTTCTTATTAAATGTTGTTATTAAAAGATATTAATGTTTTATTCTGTTAAAAACAATATTTTCATTGGCATATTTTTCGCCTTCTTTATAGGTAATTTCTACACATGCATTTTTAATTTGTATGATTACTTTTTTTTCTCTCTCCTTATTTCTATATTACACTGATAATTCATTTAAAAAAAATACACTTAATATTTTATTGTTGCTCCTTTGATATTTTAATCTCTCTTTTAGTTATCCTCGACACTACTCTTTATTTCATAAAAAAAAAAAATAATAATAACTCTAGAGTTACTTCTAAAATATGAGTTCTGTGAAACACATTTTTGTCATTGTACCTATCACAGGTGAGTAGGGTCGCGGATTTATTGGAAAACAAAAATAACCTGACAAAATAAATTTTGTCATCAATTTCCCCCAGCTAAAGTATATCTACATTATTTACTTTAAAGGATTAGTTTAATCTTGATGTAAAGGGGGGTTTACACGGCCAAATGGTTTGTCGAACGCGGTTCGACAGACAAGTGTTTGAAGTGATGTTCGAACGTGTGAACGGGGTATTTGGTTGTCGAACACGTTTGTCGAACGAGTTCGACAACCAAATACTCCGTTCACACGTTCGAGCATCATTTCAAACACTTGTCTGACGAACCGCGTTCGACGAACCGTTTGACCGTGTAAACCCCCCTTTAAAGGTTTCCAATTTAAGCAAGGGCGATGATTTATTACGACCCGCTATACAATCAAATTGATAAACAAGTAAATTCTCATATTATATTTTATCTATATTGTTTTCTCTAGTGATTTGTGTACTGTATTAAGACACGAGTTTCTCACTTAAGCAAGGTAGCTGATATGTTGGCTAAACACTAGTGGAATGTGGAAAAAAGTTAATAATGATATTAACTGTGCATGTTATGAGTATTTTAATTATTTAATAGTCCCTGGGGTGAATGGAATATTATGTGTTGGCTTCATGACCACATAAAGATTCACACTGCGAAACACCGGGAAAAAATGTGCGTGTGTTTGTGTGTGTGATGTATATACATACACTCATACACACTTATCACCGAAACAACAGAATGAAAACTGAAGCCGGGATTGGCTGAAGCATCTGACTGACAAAATGTTTATCCCTCATTTGAATATCGCATGATAACTCATTATCAAATCTCATTAGATACCATAAGTACTTATTCTTCATTTTATGCGTCTTCTTCTTCTGCTGCTGCTGCTGCTGCTGCTGCTGCTGCTGCTGCTACTACTACTACTACTACTACTACTGCTGCTGCTAATACTGCTGCTGTTGCTGTTGGTGCTGGTAATATGGCACTTTGCTTATACTGAAGCAAAGTATTGACCAGAGTCTTTAAATTCCCATGAGTATTTTTAGTCTAAAATATATTTTTTCCCGTTTAACGTGGACCTCACCTTTGTCTCCAATTCCCTAAAGCAGGACGCCACATGGAGAGTTCATCCCCTGGTCACAAGCGACCACTATGGGATCCATCTCACACTGCCAATTCCTGAAATCTTCCAAATCCCTGCTCCTCCCCCTCGATGGAATTTCAAGAAGGCCGACTGGGGCCGATTCCAGGAGCACCTCAGCAATTGGTTTTCAGCCTACGTACCATCTGAAGACATCGACCAAGCAGAGGCCGAGCTAGTCAATGCCCTGCAAGCTGCAGCAAACTCCTCCATACCCCTCTGCAAACCACAACACACCACTCATCGGGACAGATGGTATTACTGTGACAGAGTTAAAGAACTCAACCACCGGCTCAACGTCATTCGGAAAATGCACAGGAAACGTCGCACTGAAGACTCCTACCGCACTCTCCAGGCAATCAAACAACATGTCCATGAAGAGACCCGCAACATCAAGAGGAATAAATGGCTAGAGTGGTGTTCCAACCTAGATGCTCACACCTCTGTGGGCCAGATGTGGAGGAGCATCAACTCTTTGCTAAAGGAAAACCTCCTAAAATCACCCCCCACAGGGATCCTAGCAGGGCAGCAGAAGAACTCGCCATCAAATTCGCGGATAGAGCAAGCTCTAACCAGCTCCCCATCACCACCAGAGCAACACTCCAGGACCTCACCACTGCAAGATGGGAAGAAATAGAAGAGGCCATCAACACTGAAGATGAAACAGATGCTCCATTCTCCCTGACTGAGCTACTAAGAGTAAGCAAAAGCTCTAAGAACACAGCCCCAGGTGCCGACAGAATAACATACACAATGATCCAAAAAATGGGGCCCCAAGGGGAGCTTGCTCTACTCTCTCTGATCAATTTGACATACACACGAAGAATCAGACCAGCCTCATGGAACAGAGCAGACATTCAGCCCATCCCAAAACCACAGGACCCTGACAACCCTCGCCCCATCTCCCTCCTAAGCTGCCTGAGCAAGACGGCAGAAAAGATGGTACTTAACAGAGTCCGCTGGAAATGCCCACCCTTCCCAGAAAACATGTTTGCCTACCAGCCTGGCTTAGGCACCTCAGAATGCATAGCCTCCATGCTATCATTTCTCAACAACAGCCGTGGTTACATCGTTTTTCTAGACCTAGAGAAGGCCTTTGAACTAGCCAATGTGCCGGCAATACTCTCTGCTCTCGTATCCAAGCAGATCAAAGGTAACCTTCTCTCGTGGATCAAGCAGAGTCTACAAAATCGTAGTGCACGAGTCAAAGTAGATGGGCACTACTCCACCTACAAAAACCACGAAAATGGGACCCCCCAAGGTGGAATCCTTAGCCCCTTCCTATTTAATTGTCTCATGGAAAAACTCATGCACATCGCACTACCGCATGGAGCCAAACTCTTCAACTATGCGGACGACTTTGCCCTTGTCACAATAGGACACAGAAACTAACAAGACACAGCGCTGCCTCACCAAGATTCACCAAGCCTCCATCTCCCTTGGAGTAAGAATCAATGCCCGCAAAACCAAGGCCCTTCCCATCCACCAGTGGAGACCAGACACTAATCTGGTCATAGGTAATGAACCTGTGGACTGGGTTACCAAACACCAATACCTGGGTGTAATCATCGACCAAGGACTAACCTTTGGACCAGAAATTCAATACTTGCGCGACAGGTGCAGCCAGCGACAAGCGATCCTTCGTCGGATGTCGGGCCTCTACGATGGTGCATCATTTAATGTCCTCAGAACCTTCTATGTACAAGCCATACGCAGCCTCATTGACTATGCTTGTCCCACACTCTGGCTACTAAAAGACCGACAGTGGGACAAAATAGAAGTAATTCAAAACAACGCCACACGTACCATGCTAGGAGCCCCCATGTGGACCAAGAGAGAAAACCTCCAGATGGAATCGGGACTCATTCCACTCAAACTCAGAGCTCAGCAAAGACTGACCCTCCTTGTGGCCAAAACCACCACTGCCCAACATAAATGCCTAGCTGGCACAAATCTCCATCTAGCCCTCAATCGCCAGCCCAACCACCATCCTAGAACCTGGGCAGCCAAGGTCTGCGCTAGCCTGCAAGCACTGCCAGTCAGGGAGAGCATCCTAGCCAAGATACAAGACACACCGCTTCCTGAATACAGATGCCCACCCCCATGGAATGACCAACCACTCGATATAAAGATCGAGCTCCCTGACAACCCCAAAAGCTTGGTAAATCCGCTTGTCCTTAAAAACATATATAAGGACAAAATACAGAGCTGGAGCAGGCCAAACTCTCAAGTCTACTACACTGACGGTTCAGTAAACCAAGATACTGGAGCCTCAGCCGCCGCCTTCATCACTGGAAACCACGTCCTATCCTGGAGACTGTCAAACTCCTGCTCATCGCTCCAGACTGAGCTTGTGGCCATAGCCAACGCCCTTGACTGCTTCATCCAGCAAGAAGCTGACCATGCCCTTATTCTCTCTGATTCTAAAGGCGCCTTACAGGCCATCAAGAAGCCACTCCTCAGAGACAATATTCGCATCATCACGACCATCCTCAGCCACTACCACAGGATAACCAGCCTTGGAAAAGCCATCACTCTTGCCTGGATTCCCAGCCACGTCGGCATCAAGGGAAATGAGGAAGCCGATCAAGCTGCCAAACAAGCCACTCTCAGAGCAGAAATCCAGATATCTCTGTCTCCTGGGATGCAACAGATTAAAAATAAAGCCACCAAGTCACTCCTTAACACCTTAATAACTAAACACAACCTGTGCACAGACATCGGCTCCCCCTCCACCTGGTGGTACAAAGCCACCACTGATCTTCGGCGTATCACCCTGCCGAAGAGCCTTCGATGAAGCACTGAGGTCAATGTGTACCGTCTGAGACTCGGGTACAAGTGCACCTGGCAAATAGTAGAGAATATCATCAAGGAATGCACCTTTTGCCAGGTAGCCTCACCACATCCACTGCTACACTACATCCTGGAATGTGATTCTTTTTCAGAGATTCGACGGAAAACTGGTGCCCCCGCAACATCTAGCGAAGACCCAAATGCCCTTCAGGTTGCTAGCTCCATCATCAGACTAGCAACAAATAACCACATGAACAGTCTATCAAATATTATCAGACAATACCCTCCACCAAGATAGCCATGCAATAACTCTTTCTCTCTCCCCCAAAACAGGAATTCATTTATGTTGTTTGATGTAAACTAATAATTCACAACTGAATATTTATGCTCTCCGTTATCTTTACAGTTTGGCACAATCTCACCTGCGGGCCAATTAGGAAAGTCCGATCATCACCAATAACAAGAATTCACCCCACCTCCTCACCAACAGGAAAGCCCATTCGCCAGCAAGAGCGAATACCACGTACACTCCGAAGAAAATCTCACCCCACCTGCGGGCCACAAGTGGAAGGTCCGCTCACCCTCAAGGGTGAACATCCAACAAAAAAAAAAAAAAGTTTAACGTGTCACAATTAGTCTCCATTCAAATGGGGGGTGGACGCAGGAGACTGGAGCTGGGAAATTAATGCTGGATAAACTTTATAACGTCTGACGGCGATATCAAACCCGCATTTGTCAAACTTATCACTTCTCGACTTTCATAGTGGAAAAAATGTCTTGAACCGAGTTCTTTAAAATCCCACGAATATATATATATATTTTTTTTTCACTAAAATATAAAGATTTTTTTTTTTATGCGTCACAAATATTCTCCATCAAAGGGGGTGGACACAGTTTTTTCACTAAAATATAAACAGACTTTTTTCTTTTATGAATCACAAATATTCTCCGTCAAAGGGGGTGGACACAGATAGGTTGAAAATATATGGGAAGGAAGGCTGGATGCACTTCCTAACAACCAAGAGCGGGATTGAACCCGCGTTTGTCAAGCTCGTCACTTTGCGCGCTCTACCATAGTTCGCACCCCCCCCCTGTTCTCTATTCCTTTTGACTCTGTTTAATTTTCCCTTTTTATTAGTTCAAGTTTCATATCCAACAAATTTACTTGTTGTTTGTCGTTTTGTGCGTCAACATTAATCCCCATTCAAATGGGGTGAATACATAGAGGTTGGAACCGGTACATTAAGGTTGAATGACCTTCCTAACGCCCCGCTATGGGTCGAACGCAGATTTGTCGTTTCCCATGTCGAGTGCTCATGCCTCTGCGCTACCAAAGTCCACTGAAGTATTACTTAGCACACTTTTATCTATCCCAATTAGTCCCCATTTGAATGGGAAGGGACACAGACAGGTTGGAGCTGGGGGATTAAGGGTGCATGCCCTTCATAGCGCCAAGCTTTGGAATCGAATCTCGTTAGTGACTGGATATATTACTATTCAATTCCAAGATCTCAGATATTAATGGCACTGTTAAACAGTTTCGTGATCTTTATCCCACGATGAATGATCAACAATGTTATGTGGATTCCCAGGAGATTAGAAGCTACGTTCGATTAGATCATTGTATCAGATAAAGAGAAAATTAAACAGCCAAAAGTAATACCTAAAATGGCATTAATCATCATGATCTCATTTCACATACAAGTAGTCACCGTGGCTCAATCGGTAGCGTCAGCGACTCTGAGGCGTCAGGTCGAGGGTTCGCGCCCCGTCACGGTCTGAGGTTAGCAAGGGCATGCACTCAGGGTAAGGATTACATCTGCCAAATCAAGTCCTTCGCAAGAAGGCAACCGTCCTAGCCCTTTGTAGAAAAGGGAGTCCGTAACGTAAAACCGGAACAACATCTTATTTCACATACAAGAAAAAATAGTAAAGTACGATTCTAATAACGAAATGGGGGTCGCGGTAGAACAGTGGTTAAAACACTTGACTTGGGAAGCGACAGACCTGCGTCCGAGCTCACCACGGGGAGTTAGGAAGGACTTTCAGCCTATATTCCCCCAGCTCTATCCTGTTTGTTTTTACCCACATACTGTGGATTCATAAGTGACCCTTGAAACGGCACTACAATGAGATTAGTGAAACATTATAATTATTCATCTGTGGATTTTGACAATAAAAAATGCGTGATCTTAAATAGTATGATGTTGCCAATTGCAAAGATGTTGAAAGCAGTTTTTTTAATTCCTGGAAACTATTCACTGAGGGCCGCCGTGGCTTAGTGTTAGGGCAGGCAACTTTGACAGTGACGAGCATGACGTTCGCGCGCTCGATCCCACCGCGGAGCATCGGGAAGGGGATCCCGTTTGTGTTCACCCCTATGAGCATGAGGACTAATAACGATACATAAAACCTCAAGAAATCACCGTGTTGGAAAAGTAACACTAATTAACATATTAGAATTAATTAAACAGAGAACTGAGCCATGGATGACAGATGAGATTTCACATCTTATCGTAGAATGAAATAACCTTTGTACATCCATATATAATGCCCGCAGTCTCCCTTGTAAGGAGGGTGGCCAAATCAAAGCACACATTCACCAGAGGCTAAAAACCTCGATCAACATTCTTAGCTTCTCTTGGATATAAAGAATTGCCACAATTCCCCCCACCATCTTGCTTGGGTCATCCACAGGGTAAGTGGGCAAAGATCCTCTGCTGTGAGGGCTGACAGCTGCAGCTGGCTTTAGTACAGTTAAGAAAAATGGATTGCAAAGTCTCATTTCTACCTTCTTTATCACATGTTTAGGGTGATCTAAGTGCATATTTCATCGTTACTGATTAGTGGTATGTAATACATGCTCTTATTTGATAGGAGGCATATCCGTTGACGTCTCTAAATTCCAACAACATGGGACCATTTGTGTGTTTGTACTTTCTTACATCTGAAATATGTGTTCGTATGTACATCTTTACCTTTTATGTGCAATTCGGAGGGTTTTTCATCTAAGTTAGCTCAGCTTAATTGACTTAGAGGCTTTGGGGCTGTCCAGCGATAGCTCTAACCTGTTACTTATTAATAAAGTCTTTCCTTACTCACTTATAAATAACTTCAAGTTTTCTTTATGGCTCACTGGTAGTGACCAATACATGTCAGTAAGCAAACGGATATATACAGAAAGGAAAGCAATAAAATGCGAAAATAATCGAAAACAGTTTTCTAACAACTGACTTGTAACCTTTGACCTTGATCATGTCGAAGCTAATATATTGCTTTTAAGAACAATATACTACATGCAGTAATAATTTTCAACATTGTAGTTCTTGTGATAGCAAAGTAGACGTAATATATGTCAAAGTTTAATATTACACATGGAGAGAGAGAGAGAGAGAGAGAGAGAGAGAGAGAGAGAGAGAGAGAGAGAGAGAGAGAGAGAGAGAGAGAGAGAGAGAGAGAGAGAGAGAGAGAGAGAGAGAGAGAGAGAGAGAGAGAGAGAGAGAGAGATAAAAGTCTATTTCAAGGATAGTTATGTTGAGGCGCTAAGATTATTAATAAGCAAGACAATAAATTGTTCTGTATGTATGTATGTATGTTTGTTAGCTAAGTTACCGAGTAAAATGCATCTGGAGTTGGTTCCACGTCTCCCAGTCATCCAGACAGATTATGATAATTTTAAAGATCAATCTTTCACCACTTCTAAGGCAGCAACATTTTGTGTGTGTGTGATATATATATATATATATATATATATATATATATATATATATATATATATAATTATGGAAAACTAGCATATATATATATATATATATATATATATATATATATATATATATATATATATATATATATATATATATATATATCTATCTATCTATCTATCTATCTATCTATCTATCTATCTATCTATCTATCTATCTATCTATCTATCTATCTATCTATCTATCTATCTATCTATATATATATATATATATATATATATATATATATATATATATATATATATATATATATATATATATATATATATATATATATAAGGAAGCCCATCATTGAAAGAACACATAGAAAATAACGCTATATTTCGGGTCTTAACTGGACCCCTTCTTAAGCCCAAGATTACTTATCATTTAATGCTGTATGTTAACACTTTGTGCTCACACATAAATATAATATATATATATATATATATATATATATATATATATATATATATATATATAATATTGAAGCATATTTCTAAATTCTGCTTTAGCTAGAAAGCAAACAACAATAATATGTACCTCCATTAACTCATAATAGATGACCCACATGTATACTTACCATATTCAATAAGCATAAACCCTCATGTCCCAAAAGTCTCGATTGTGGATGAGCTTGCATTTTGAAAACTTGATCCAAATATTACGGATATTCACAGTATATTCACTGAATTCTCGCAATGTTTCACTCACATCGCGAATGAAAGTTACTGCAAACCACACTTGAAATACGCGAATGAGGAAATGGCGAATAAGAAACACGCAAATGGAACACAAATAATTAAATACACTCTATTATCACGATACACACACACTCTTCCGATACCGACAACTAACTGACATTAAAGTCGGTATGAGCAAACAAACTCATCTTAAAACACATCGCTAAATAAGAGGGAAAAAATACACACACACACACACACACACACACACACACACACACACACACACACACGCGCGCGCGCGCGCGCGCTAAGCGAGGAGGTAGTTAATGCTATCTCAATCCATAGTTTTAAGGAAAGGTATGATAAGTATCACTAAGTATAAAATGGAACCGATCAGGAGACGGGAAGATACGAGCTTTGGGCTCTTTCCCGTAAACACAATTAGGTAATCACACACCCTAGCAGAAAGTCACGAGGAAACTAGACGATATGAATAAACACCACGTTCTGGTTTGGACTGACAAACAGTGGTATCCAATCGTACCCATTGCCTACTTCGATCTGATGCAACCATCCGGTTGATTTTGATACCCAGTTTTACATACCCACTTATTTTAATACCCAATTTTACATACCCTTATTACGTACGATAAACAAATTTTGATCCCATGAAAAGAATCGAGAAATATAAAGCTTTTACTGTATATTATTGTCAGAAAATATAAACATCGACTTTTGTGCATTATTAGCGGCAGGTCGAGGGTTCGCACCCCGTCACGGACTGAGGTTAGTAAGGGCATACACTCAGGGTAACGATTACATCTGCTAAAACAAGTCCTTCGCAAGAGGGCAACCGTCCTAGCCCTTAGTAGCAAAGGGAGTTCGTGACGTAAAACCGAATCCATTAGCCATTTACGCTTTAAGGTATAGTTTGATAGAAATATTGTTTTAATAAATGAAGAAATTGTCTCAAGAGAACGATAATTTTCGTTGTAGATAGTGTGTCGCAGGATATTGTCACTAACCGTTCACGGTTTCCTTTTTGGTATTTGTGGATTGCGAAATAAAGATTTCCTTTTGTTTGAATGAAATTCCCAAAATCGGTTCTATTTTCGCTTTGAAGTCCGATATCCTATGGATACTATATATAAAGGGGGGTTTACACGGTCAATTGGTTCGTCAAACGCGGTTCGACAGACAAATGTTTGAAGTGCTTCTCGA
>JAXCGZ010009823.1:5000-20000 GCA_037179515.1 Halocaridina rubra | reverse complement strand
CTGCCGCCAGAGTCGCGGACGCTACCATTTTGCCACGGAGACTACATATAGCTTATCCCCTTAACATGTGAATAACCTTTAACATGTGTTCATATGCTGCAACGCTAAAGGAAATGTTTGCAAGCATAAAGCATGCTTGCAAACTGTGGGTCTAATAACTTCTTTTCCGCGTCTCTTGTCTTTTGTATTGATCTATCTGTATAAATAGTATGACTCATCAGAACCAAAGCAATTTTCTTCATTGGTGGTTCTGGTGGAATATCTGAGCTTGGTTTCTTTATTGGTAGTCCTGGTGGAATGTCTGTGCTTGGTTTCTTTATCTCGAACATATTTTTTATTTTCGTGTTAGATTATTTCTATTTATTATTATTATTATTATTATTATTATTAAAATATACATCATGACACATTTCGCGTTTATAATGCTTTTATCATTAAATATGTTTAGACTTTAATTATGAATAAATATCACCTCCTCTAAATAATTTAGTTACCGAAATAATTTCATTTTCTTTTATGATAATTCAAAGAAAACTGTATATTTTGGGGTAGCATATATATATATATATATATATATATATATATATATATATATATATATATATATATATATATATATATATATATATATATATATATATATATATATATATATCATGAGAAATTTAGTACTGTATGATATTCCAATTAAAAGATATGATTCTAGACGTAAAAGATTAGCTAGTTTTGCTGTTCCGTGTAAGTAAGCTGTCTGCTACTACGTATTTGTTGTATATTCATATAAAAACGGAATTAAAATATTCCATATTGTTCAATAAACTCGACATACTGTGTTAAATATTGAAGCCGGCCTTGATCTATGACGAATATGAATGGTGGAAAATACTTGAAAGTAGTGGCTGTGCTATGATATGGAGATTATTATTTGCTGTAGTCTCGAAGTTGATATAATAGTCTCTCTCTCTCTCTCTCTCTCTCTCTCTCTCTCTCTCTCCTCTCTCTCTCTCTCTCTCTCTCTCTCTCTCTCTCTCTCTCTCTACCTACCTAATTGCTCTTACGGGAAAGAGCCCGAAGCTCGTAACTTCCCTTTTTTTGTTTGTTGGATGTTCACCCTTGAGGGTGAGCGGACCTTCCACTTGTGGCCCGCAGGTGGGGTGAGATTTTATTCGGAGTGTACGTGGTATTCGCTCTTGCTGGCGAATGGGCTTTCCTGTTGGTGAGGAGGTGGGGTGAATTCTTGTTATTGGTGATGATCGGACTTTCCTAATTGGCCCGCAGGTGAGATTGTGCCAAACTGTAAAGATAACGGAGAGCATAAATATTCAGTTGTGAATTATTAGTTTACATCAAACATAAATGAATTCCTGTTTTGGGGGAGAGAGAAAGAGTTATTGCATGGCTATCTTGGTGGAGGGTATTGTCTGATAATATTTGATAGACTGTTCATGTGGTTATTTGTTGCTAGTCTGATGATGGAGCTAGCAACCTGAAGGGCATTTGGGTCTTCGCTAGATGTTGCGGGGGCACCAGTTTTCCGTCGAATCTCTGAAAAAGAATCACATTCCAGGATGTAGTGTAGCAGTGGATGTGGTGAGGCTACCTGGCAAAAGGTGCATTCCTTGATGATATTCTCTACTATTTGCCAGGTGCACTTGTACCCGAGTCTCAGACGGTACACATTGACCTCAGTGCTTCGTCGAAGGCTCTTCGGCAGGGTGATACGCCGAAGATCAGTGGTGGCTTTGTACCACCAGGTGGAGGGGGAGCCAATGTCTGTGCACAGGTTGTGTTTAGTTATTAAGGTGTTAAGGAGTGACGTGGTGGCTTTATTTTTAATCTGTTGCATCCCAGGAGACAGAGATATCTGGATTTCTGCTCTGAGAGTGGCTTGTTTGGCAGCTTGATCGGCTTCCTCATTTCCCTTGATGCCGACGTGGCTGGGAATCCAGGCAAGAGTGATGGCTTTTCCAAGGCTGGTTATCCTGTGGTAGTTGCTGAGGATGGTCGTGATGATGCGAATATTGTCTCTGAGGAGTGGCTTCTTGATGGCCTGTAAGGCGCCTTTAGAATCAAAGAGAATAAGGGCATGGTCAGCTTCTTGCTGGATGAAGCAGTCAAGGGCGTTGGCTATGGCCACAAGCTCAGTCTGGAGCGATGAGCAGGAGTTTGACAGTCTCCAGGATAGGACGTGGTTTCCAGTGATGAAGGCGGCGGCTGAGGCTCCAGTATCTTGGTTTACTGAACCGTCAGTGTAGTAGACTTGAGAGTTTGGCCTGCTCCAGCTCTGTATTTTGTCCTTATATATGTTTTTAAGGACAAGCGGATTTACCAAGCTTTTGGGGTTGTCAGGGAGCTCGATCTTTATATCGAGTGGTTGGTCATTCCATGGGGGTGGGCATCTGTATTCAGGAAGCGGTGTGTCTTGTATCTTGGCTAGGATGCTCTCCCTGACTGGCAGTGCTTGCAGGCTAGCGCAGACCTTGGCTGCCCAGGTTCTAGGATGGTGGTTGGGCTGGCGATTGAGGGCTAGATGGAGATTTGTGCCAGCTAGGCATTTATGTTGGGCAGTGGTGGTTTTGGCCACAAGGAGGGTCAGTCTTTGCTGAGCTCTGAGTTTGAGTGGAATGAGTCCCGATTCCATCTGGAGGTTTTCTCTCTTGGTCCACATGGGGGCTCCTAGCATGGTACGTGTGGCGTTGTTTTGAATTACTTCTATTTTGTCCCACTGTCGGTCTTTTAGTAGCCAGAGTGTGGGACAAGCATAGTCAATGAGGCTGCGTATGGCTTGTACATAGAAGGTTCTGAGGACATTAAATGATGCACCATCGTAGAGGCCCGACATCCGACGAAGGATCGCTTGTCGCTGGCTGCACCTGTCGCGCAAGTATTGAATTTCTGGTCCAAAGGTTAGTCCTTGGTCGATGATTACACCCAGGTATTGGTGTTTGGTAACCCAGTCCACAGGTTCATTACCTATGACCAGATTAGTGTCTGGTCTCCACTGGTGGATGGGAAGGGCCTTGGTTTTGCGGGCATTGATTCTTACTCCAAGGGAGATGGAGGCTCGGTGAATCTTGGTGAGGCAGCACTGTGTCTTGTTAGAGTTTCTGTGTCCTATTGTGACAAGGGCAAAGTCGTCCGCATAGTTGAAGAGTTTGGCTCCATGCGGTAGTGCGATGTGCATGAGTTTTTCCATGAGACAATTAAATAGGAAGGGGCTAAGGATTCCACCTTGGGGGGTCCCATTTTCGTGGTTTTTGTAGGTGGAGTAGTGCCCATCAACTTTGACTCGTGCACTACGATTTTGTAGACTCTGCTTGATCCACGAGAGAAGGTTACCTTTGATCTGCTTGGATAAGAGAGCAGAGAGTATTGCCGGCACATTGGCTAGTTCAAAGGCCTTCTCTAGGTCTAGAAAAACGATGTAACCACGGCTGTTGTTGAGAAATGATAGCATGGAGGCTATGCATTCTGAGGTGCCTAAGCCAGGCTGGTAGGCAAACATGTTTTCTGGGAAGGGTGGGCATTTCCAGCGGACTCTGTTAAGTACCATCTTTTCTGCCGTCTTGCTCAGGCAGCTTAGGAGGGAGATGGGGCGAGGGTTGTCAGGGTCCTGTGGTTTTGGGATGGGCTGAATGTCTGCTCTGTTCCATGAGGCTGGTCTGATTCTTCGTGTGTATGTCAAATTGATCAGAGAGAGTAGAGCAAGCTCCCCTTGGGGCCCCATTTTTTGGATCATTGTGTATGTTATTCTGTCGGCACCTGGGGCTGTGTTCTTAGAGCTTTTGCTTACTCTTAGTAGCTCAGTCAGGGAGAATGGAGCATCTGTTTCATCTTCAGTGTTGATGGCCTCTTCTATTTCTTCCCATCTTGCAGTGGTGAGGTCCTGGAGTGTTGCTCTGGTGGTGATGGGGAGCTGGTTAGAGCTTGCTCTATCCGCGAATTTGATGGCGAGTTCTTCTGCTGCCCTGCTAGGATCCCTGTGGGGGGTGATTTTAGGAGGTTTTCCTTTAGCAAAGGAGTTGATGCTCCTCCACATCTGGCCCACAGAGGTGTGAGCATCTAGGTTGGAACACCACTCTAGCCATTTATTCCTCTTGATGTTGCGAGTCTCTTCATGGACATGTTGTTTGACTGCCTGGAGAGTGCGGTAGGAGTCTTCAGTGCGACGTTTCCTGTGCATTTTCCGAATGACGTTGAGCCGGTGGTTGAGTTCTTTAACTCTGTCACAGTAATACCATCTGTCCCGATGAGTGGTGTGTTGTGGTTTGCAGAGGGGTATGGAGGAGTTTGCTGCAGCTTGCAGGGCATTGACTAGCTCGGCCTCTGCTTGGTCGATGTCTTCAGATGGTACGTCTCCTGATCGGATCCATTTTTTACTTAGTGATACACATCATGCTTTTCCTTAGAACTATGGATTGAGTTTGCAATAACTACTTCCTCGCTTAGCCAATTCCAATTATCAACTACTCTTACACTAAAAAAAAGTATTTACTTACATCCTGCAAAGAAGTTTTCTTATGACGCTTCAAACTATGACCTCTAGTTCTAGAGCCAGCCATATAAAAATTCGATCCCTATCCACCTTGTCATAACCATGAAGGAATATGAAAACCGTCACCATATCCCCCTCATTCTTCTAGCTTCTAGTGATGGTAAGTCTAATTCCCTCAGTCTCTCATCATAACTGAGATTGCGTATTTCTGGCAACAGTTTCGTGGAATGTCTGTGAACGTTTTCTAGCTTATCTACATGCTTATTCAAGTGCGGATTTTAAAAGGGGGCTGCATATTCAAGTTTTGGCCTCACATAGGTTTCATAAATATTTCTGAACATTTCCTTGTCCATGTGCCTGAAGGCTACCCTTACATTTGCTAAGAAAACATATGCTGCCCTTACTATGCCATTTATATGCATTTCTGGAGACAAATTAGCCAGTTTGTTTACTCCTAGATCGCTCTCATTCTCTGTGTCTTGAAGTTCTACTCCTGCCACCTAGTAGTCAAGCTTGGACCTTCTTGCACTTGTACCCATTCTCATTATTATACATTTTAAAGTATTGAATTTCATTAGCCACTTTTCTGAACACTCATACATACTATTAAGATTTTTGTAGAGTACTCTACCATTGTTCTCGTTTCTTACTTTTTTCACAATTTTTGCATCATCTGCAAACATATTCATGAATGAATTTACAGACTCTGGTAGGTCATTTACATATACAATGAACAAAAGTGTCCCTAAAACTGAACCCTTTGGAACTCCTCTACTAAAATCTTCTCTATTCAGACACTGTCTTACTCTAACCCTCTGTTCCCTTCCTTTTAAGTAAGTTTTTATCCATTCCAAAACATTTTCACCTATTCTAGCCATTGCTTGCAGTTTCTTCATAAGTCTCCCACGTGGAACAGTGTCAAACGCTTTCTGGAAGTCTAGGAATATGCAATCTGCTCAGCCCCCTCTTTCCTGTAAGATTCGGCTTACCTCATAATAAAATTCTAATGAGTTTGTTACGGTTGATCCACCTTCTCTGAATCCATGTTGTCTCACTGACAAAAACTTGAAGGATTCCAAGAGAAGAAGAGATATGTTTCCTTAGTAGTTTTTTCCATAACTTTGCAAACTTTGCTGGTCAAGGAAACAGGTCTGTAGTTGAGAGCCACATTCCTCCTTCCCTTTTTGAAGATAGATATCACGTTCGCTTGCTTCCATCATCTTGGAATCTCCCCTGACTCCAGCGACTTTTTAAATATGATAATTAGTGCTGCTGATATTGATTTAGCGCATTTCTTAAGAACTTAAGGGGATATATCATCAGGACCTGTAGCTTTAATTAAGTTATAATAATGTGCAGTGACCATTCTGTGTCACAATTCATCCCCATTCAAGTGAGGGTGGATACAGAATTAAACATGGAGATGAAGACTGGATGCTGATTCTAACGTCCCGTAGTGAGCTCGAACCCGCTTTATTCGCTTCCCGACTCGTGCGTTCTTACACTAAGCTACTGCAGCCTACTAAATTGTAACAGTGAAATAGCAAATACAGGTTCCTATCTTCAGGGGAGAAAAAAATACCTCACTCGTATTCCTCACAATTCGTGAGAGGAGAGTAACTAAAATAAGGGAGTAAAGGACTGGTAATTCCATCCTACCTATTTTTTTTTCTCACAAAACAGCGAATATTTGAGGACGAGCAGGGTATAATGAAGACCTAAAGCTTCCATTATTTTTAGTAGTTATGGATATACTGCTAGCTTCAGCTATTTTATTAGCTTCGGCATGATCTTGTTTGCTGGTCATTTTAGGTGTCAATATTAAACCCCATTCAAAAGTGGGTGGACACAGACAAAGTGGCTAATGAGATTCAATACTTCAAACTAAGGAAATGAGAATGGGCAAAAATGTAGGAAGGCCCAAGTTTGGGTACTCAATAGCAGGTGAGGAAATTCAAGAGGCAAAGAACGAAGTAGATCAGTGGGTAAACGTATGGGCAGATAAGTCTCCAGAAATGCATAAAAATGGTATAGTAAAGGCTGCATATGCTTTGTTAGCAAATGTAAGAGTGGCCTTCAGTCACATGGGCAAGGAAATGTTCAGGAATATATATGAACTTATGTGAGGCCAAAGCTTAAATATACAACGCCCTTTTGGAATCCACACATTGATATACATATAATCAAACTGGAAGAGTTGAAAGACATGTTACGAGGCTATTGATAGAGATACGCAGTCTCAGTTATGAGGAATGGCTGAAGGTGTTAGACTTACCATCACTTGATACTAGAAGGGAAGCAAGGGGATATTGGGAAGGCTTTTAAAGTCCTACATGGTGTTGAGAGAGCGGACAGGGAGCGATAATTTGATATGTTTGACTCTAAAACTAAGAAATCTTCTTTGCTGGATGTATGGAAGTACTCTAAGTTTTAAGCACAATTATGATAAATATCAATGAGTAAAAAAGAAATCTATCTGCAAACTGGGAGTTGGAAGCACAAGGCTCTTTCCCATAAACACAGTTAGGTAAATACATACAGGTTGAAGCTGGGAAATGATGACTGGATGCGACTCCTGACACCCCACGGTGGGCTTAAACATGAATGTGTTAATTCCCAGTCGAATCAGCAAAAGTTAATGAATAAGACAAAATATACCTGGTTTTGAATATTAGTGAAACAGAATCTATGGGTTAGTAGAAAGAGGCAATGGTAAAACAGTTAACAAATATATAACAGCTGCAAGACTTGCATTTTCACCCTTATCAAGGAATTAAGATACTGTTGTATCACTGACCACAGACATCTAGTTTTCTACTTATCAAATCTGTTGAACTGACAGGGGAGAGGTAAACTTGGATATCTAGGTAATACCATCTATGATTTGATAAGTTTAGCATATAAAGTGTTATGAAGCTATAATCACTCTGTTTTCACTGTCCTTGAATGTAGAAGGTCTGGACGTGCTCTGACATAAAATACACTCGTTTTTTACAGAAAGCTACCACTTCTCATACTGATATCACCCATTTTTATAGTCTACAGATGTATACCTTTAAGGTACACATGGTGAATATTAGCCATGTGAAACAGTGCCAATGAGCCAAATATTAGCCCACATGGGTAAAATCTGCCACCCAAAATTGCACGGGTGGGCAAATTCTACCACACATGGTGAAAATCTCTCACCCAAAATGGTACGGGTGAGCAAAATTCTACCACACACATGGTAATAATCTGTCACCCAAATTGGTGCGGGTGAGCCAATTCTAGTACAAATGGTGAAAATCTACCATCCAAAATAGTGGCTGAAATACTAATGCATGTGATACTAATTACACAAGAAATGGCTATGCTGTATGAATCCATGAAATTATATATTTATTCAAAAACTATGGAAAATCTAATTTGTCACAAATAGTCCCTATTCAAATAAGGGTGGACAAAGACATGTTAGAGCAAAAAACAGCTGAACTACCGCGGCTCCCTAGTCTTGTACAGTTATACTTAGAGTAATCCATGACTGTAATAATTTTATTCATATATTATATACAGTAAGGAGCTGAGAGGAGTAACTGAGGTGTGTCGTGGCTTTTGGCGATAGTGTGTTCTTTGACTCGGCCACCCCCTTCATAAGAGAGAATGGGGTCAGTACGCATTTTCATTTGGCAATAACAAGTAATTATATCTGTTTATTCCATGTGTAGGGAAAGACCTCATTAAGAGCACTAATGAGCATAAAAAATGCTTCATTTCTAAAAAGACGGGGAAAACTGAATGCCTCAGGGAGAGTGGCTGCTGCTGCGACTACTAAAGTTGCTGCTGCTGCTGCGACTACTACTGCTACTGTTAGTACTGCTACTACTACTACTGTTACCAGAATATGAGTTTTCCAAATGTACTAATTTCTACTTCTTTGGTGAGATTATTTTTAACTATAATAATATTTATAATAATAATAATAATAATAATAATACTAATACTACTACTACTACTACTACTAATAATAATAATAATAATAATAATAATAATAATATTATTATTATTATTATTATTATTATTATTATTATTATTATTATTATTATTAATGGTAATCTCATGAATGGAAAGATATATATATATATATATATATATATATATATATATATATATATATATATATATATATATATATATATATATAACGGTGTGGCTACTTAAATTAAGCAATTTTTGCCAATATCCAGTACTTTGCAATATGAAAAGAAAACCGAATACAGTGGGAAGGCGTCAGTGTTATTGTGCATTCTCACAATGCAACGTTCAGTGAGAAGCCAGGTAGCAATATAAAGAAATAAATATATACGCTGTCAATTTGTTACAGTATCTGGAACTCGCCTAAATAAAGAGTATTTATTAGTGAAAATAATATGAAATTCCAGAGTACACATAGTTTTGTACTTCTTCAACGGAATTTATTGATATATTTACTGAAAATATATGACACGACGAAGCCAACTTACGAGTGTTCTGCGAGTGAATGAGAGGCTCTCTCGGGCTCAGGTAAGACAAGGGCCCGTTCCCAGCATGGCCTTCAGTATGTGACCAACAGGTGAGAGAATAGGACGTGAGAATAATGTTGGAACTTTCACTCGCTTATAGCGTCTCTCAGTGTTAGCGAAGAATGAAATATTCACCTATCTGTATATAGCGATAATATTAAATATTGTGTTTGATTATAAGTCCTTCTGGTAAATGATAAAATGAATGATATTTTTTTTTTTACAAAGTTCATGTGAGACTGCTAATGTGATACCCACTTTGGGTTGCTGAGCTGGTAAACCCTTTCTGCGTTTTCTATTATAAGAAGGTCAACCGTTATGTAGCAGTACTAAAAGAAGAAAAGATGGAAACTAAATGAAAAAAAAAGAAAAAAAACATGAACTAAAGAGAAGACTTCCATGAATCATGTTATTTTAGTGGTATATATTTACGAGTGGAGTTTTGGGGTGTGCGAAAACAGAGCAGCAATTATTATTTCTATCGCGTAACTTCCTGTTTCATGTACTGAGAGGACTACTACTACTACTACTACTACTACTACTACTACTACTACTACTACTACTACTACTACTACTACTAATTATTATTATTATTATTATTATTATTATTATTATTATTATTATTATTATTATTATTATTATTATTATTATTATAAGATAATAAAGAAACAACTTCAACAAGACCAACAAAGCAAGAATTACAACAATAATTGCAACATAATAATAATAACAATACTACTACTACTACTGCTACTAATGATAACAATAATAATACTTTAGAATGGAAATAAAAGCAGACTTTATATATATATATATATATATATATATATATATATATATATATATATATATATATATATATATATATATATATATATATATATATATATATATATATATATATATATATATATATATATATATGAATTATGTGTCTGTAGTAAATATAAATAGAAAATATACATACATTCATTCATACTTACATGCATGCATGTATAGGAGAAACAGTAAGGTAAAAATGTTAAATACGTTCTAATGTCATATGAATACTGATGTTATATATGTATCAATGATGCAAAGTTTTTCTTTTTTCTTCTTGATGACTGTGACACCAGGAAGGGGAAAAAACTGCTCTTATCATGCCAGGGTACCAAGAAAACATTTACGAAAAAACAGAAAGATAAAGAAAGATGTTGAGTGTTGTGACATTTTAGTTGTGAATGGACAGTGAGAGATGTGTAACGAATAACCAAGAATATTCGGTGTTGATGTATGCATAAGAAAAGAACCGTAACTGAAGGAAGACTTACCATCGAGCTATCAAAGTCCAAAAGATCCTCAGTTATACACACAGACATGGATACATACATATATATTCGTCCTTACAGAGGAAGAATAATTACTTTATTAGTACAAAAAGAATGTGACCTATCAAATTATTATACAACAAGGGGACTAATTCTGACCTACCTACCTACCTACCTACTTACCTACCTTCCTTCCTTCCTTCCTACCTACCTACCTACCTACCTACCTACCTACCTACCTACCTACCTACCTACCTACCTACCTACCTACCTACTTACTTACTTATTTACTTACCTACCTACCTACCTACGTACCTACCTACCTACCCAGCTACATGCATACTTATATACATCAAGTCACTTAGCAGGAATTGAGGAAGTGGGTGTGGCTAGGAAGAAGGGAAACGAAGTGGGAACTAGGATCAGGAGAGGACTTTTCTCATAATTACGGTGGTACAGTTGGTAGCGCCTTAGCACACCGATTATGTATCCTAGTTTCGAATCCCAGCCGGGGGTAAAATATGCATCATGTTTTCATATATAATAAAATGTTTATTCGATCATTAAAGTTGCCTATATAGAAGGGATTTGAATCACATGCATAAAACCAATAGTGAAGCTGAAAAGTGAGAATATAATTGCTAGAGATATTCAGTGGAGTTTGTTCGTTCTCTAGCTTCAGCAGTTAGGCTGAGAGGTTTCCATTTTCATTTATATATATGGTGGTACAATTGCTAGCACCTTGGAACACAGATTATGTGTCATGGATTCGAATCCCGGTCCGAAAGAAAATCGAAATTCCCCCCATATATATATATATATATATATATATATATATATATATATATATATATATATATATATATATATATATATATATATATATATATATATATATATATATATACATATATATAATGCATATATACTCATGAGCCATTTTCTCCTTAAAAAGGGAGTGGCTGAGTCAAGGTAAAATACTCTGACTCTTTGGGAAGAGAAAATACAGAGTGAGGGGTTCCAAATCCCCTCGCTCCGCCCCATTCAGTAGACTCTTACGACACGCAGGGGAACATAAAAAAAAACTTACTATATTTGTCTACTCCACTACCGTTACCTCTGAATATGAGTATATAAATATATTCGTAAGCGCTAAAGTACTCCGATATTTTCTGCTTTTAATTGTAGTTAAAATAAGCATATTTACAATATTCACGTTCTGCTCTAGTAACTCACACATACACACACACACACACACACACACACACACACAAACACACACACACACACACACACACACACACACACACACACACACACACACACACACATATATATATATATATATGTGTGTGTGTGTGTGTGTGTGTGTGTGTGTGTGTGTGTGTGTGTGTGTGTGTGTGTGTGTGTGTGTGTGTGTGTGTGTATATAATATATATATATATATATATATATATATATATATATATATATATATATATATATATATATATATATATATATATATATATATATATATATATATATATATGAATCATTTTTATTTTACCCCGACCGGGACTCGAACCTAGGACTTATGATTACTAAGTCAAGGCGCTACCACTACACCACAGAAGGTTAAAAGGAATCCAACCTTATAGCTTATATCTGCTATACTTAGGAATGAACGCATTCTAACTGAATGCCACTATGTTCATATTACAGATTCCCCAACCTCACTCGTGGCTTCATATATTGAATTAAATGCTAAATTGAAGCCACGAGTGAGGTTGGGGAATCTGTAATATGAACATAGTGGCATTCAGTTAGAATGCGTTCATTCCGAAGTATAGCAGATATAAGCTATAAGGTTGGATTCCTTTTAACCTTCTGTGGTGTAGTGGTAGCGCCTTGACTTAGTAATCATAAGTCCTAGGTTCGAGTCCCGGTCGGGGTAAAATAAAAATGATTCATGTTTTCACATATGTAATGTGCTTATCTGGTTATATATATATATATATATATATATATATATATATATATATATATATATATATATATATATATATATATATATGCACACATACGAGTTCTAAAGAGAGATGAGTAGTACCTTTAGGAAGACAATTGGTTGAGTTGTCAAGCTTGTTTATTGTCGGTACTTGATTATTTTTAACTTACATAAGGTTAGAGGTCACAGAATATTGGTGTTTACAAAAAAGATTTCATTATTTTATGTACTTTTACATTTTTATATATGTGTATTTGGTGTGTTTATGCGTGTTCTGGGAGAAAAATTACTTGCTTTTATCAATTATCTGCGAGTTTTTTTCATTATTTTTTGTAAATTACGTTTTAGGTCATAAACACACACACACATACACACACACACACGCACGCACGCATGCACGCACGCACGCACACACACACACACACACACACACACACATATATATATATATATATATATATATATATATATATATATATATATATATATATATATATATATATATATATATATATATATACAAACACAAACATATACACACATGCTATTCACAATCCCCCTTGTAGAGGGGTGGCCGAGTCACATTACACACACACACACACACACACGCTAAGCGAGGAGGTAGTTAATGCAATCTCAATCCATAGTTTTAAGGACAGGTATGATAAGTATGACTAAGTATAAAATGGAACCGATGAGGAGACGGGAAGATACGAGCTTTGGGCTCTTTCCCGTAAACACAATTAGGTAATCACAATTAGGTAATCACACACACACACACACACACACACACACACACACACACACACACACACACACACACACACACACACACACACACACACACACACACACACACACACACACACACATATATATATATATATATATATATATATATATAAACCTTGAGTGAGATATTATTACGTAAAATATAAGTGAAAAATTGCAATCAAGTGATAAAATTAAGTAGTTTTCCTTGTCAACTGATAAAAAAAAGACATTAATTAATTAATTTCGTGTATAGGGAATCTGATAAGATAATAAAGGCATTTACATTATCAAAACTTATCATATTATAACATATTTTCGCATTTATATTGCAATTTCACTATGGTTTCTTATGTATGTATGTATATATGTATGTATGTATGCTCATTATATTACAGATTAACAGAGTAACTGCAATATATATATATATATATATATATATATATATATATATATATATATATATATATATATATATATATATATATATATATTATATATATATATATAAGAGATCACCATGTTCTATCTGCTTGTATGTACACATATACATTAATTTCAATAATAATACCTTATGTTTATATTATACGGTGCATGTGTTTTTCTTCTATATAGCTATGCTTTATAATTCTATTTTAATAGTTATATATTTAATGTTCTATCACATGAAGAGCTTACAGTTCCAATTAATTACTGTATTGTTAATGTTTACACTCTAGTAGTAATAGTATAATAGTGGTAGATATAGTAGCAATTGTACTACAAATTTTATTATTATTATTATTATCATTATTATTATTATTATTATTATTATTATTATTATTATTATTATTATTATTATTATTATTATTATTATTATTGTTGTTATTATTATTATTATTATTATTATTATTATTATTATTATTGTTATTATTAGTATTATTTTTATTATTATTCATAATACTATCTCTTTAAGTGTCATGTTTATGACAACTAGAGACTCCAAGTGCAAAACGTTAATTGCTCAAAGAGTGTTATTACACTATGCTAATTGCTACCAAGTATTGCATCTACAATCTGTACAAGGCCGGGAAACAAAAACCCAAGTCATTAATTACGACAATAATCATTAATAATTCACTTTGATTAAGGTATATTGATTTACACTCACTCTCTCTCTCTCCTCTCTCTCTCTCTCTCTCTCTCTCTCTCTCTCTCTCTCTCTCTCTCTCTCTCTCTCTCTCTCTCTCTCTCTCTCTCTCTCATAAACTTTGTGACTATCCTATCTCCCAGTGGTCAGAAAAGCTTCCCTTAAAATCTACAGTCAATTAACTTTCTCGAATTTTCCCCCTACATCGAGAACAGTCTCTCAGTATGTAGTAATGTGCGTAAATGCATACGCACCCATATACATACAGAAAAATACATACGCACACGCATGCACACATAATGCTTAATACATTAATAGTATTCAAGGTGAAATGACAAATGCTGGAAAATAAAAAAAAATGAAAATGACACGCAGATGGGGAATATAGTTAGGTAAATACTCACATACACATACAAACACACGAATCCTACGACGCCAGTGACATGATTACGTAATTTCAGTTATAACAAAGGCTAAGGGAATATAACTTACTACCACTCGAAGCTAGACGAAAGAGAGGGATATGGTAGCGGTTTTCCAATTCCTTCCTAGTTTAGGCAGAGTGGATAGGGAGTGATAATTTGATATGGGTGGCTCTGGAAGTACAGAACTCATAGTGTGAATCTTCGTAAGACAACTTCTTTGGAAAAAAAGTACTTTTATAGTGCATAAATAGTTGACAATTGGCACTAGCTAGTGAAGAAAGAGCAAATGTTGTACACATTGTTTTCAGGATAGATATGGCAAGTGTTCGTTGGCAAAAATGA
>JAXCGZ010009822.1:42500-65000 GCA_037179515.1 Halocaridina rubra | reverse complement strand
GCGTTCATTCCTTAGTATAGCAGATATAAGCTATAAGGTTGGATTCCTTTTAACCTTCTGTGGTGTAGTGGTAGCGCCTTGACTTAGTAATCATAATTCCTAGGTTCGAGTCCCGGTCGGGGTAAAAAAATGATTCATATATATATATATATATATATATATATATATATATATATATATATATATATATATATATATATATATATATATATATATATATATATATATATATATATATATATATATATATATATATATATATATATATATATATATATATATATATATATATATATATATATATATATATATATATATATATATATATATATATATATATATATATATATATATATATATATATATATATATATATATATATATATATATATATATATATATATATATATATATATATATATATATATATATATATATATATATATATATATATATATATATATATATATATATATATATATATATATATATATATATATATATATATATATATATATATTAAGCTTACATTTATATATATATATATATATATATATATATATATATATATATATATATATATATATATATATATATATATATATATATATATATATATATATTAAGCATCCATTTATATATATATATATATATATATATATATATATATATATATATATATATATATATATATATATATATATATATATATATATCTATATATATATATATATATATATATATATATATATATATATATATATATATATATATATATATATATATATATATATATATATATATATATATATATATATATATATATATATATATATATATATATATATATATATATATATATAAAGCTTGCATTTATATATATATATATATATATATATATATATATATATATATATATATATATATATATATATATATATATATATATATATATATATATATATATATATATATATATAAAGCTTGCATTTATATATATATATATATATATATATATATATATATATATATATATATATATATATATATATATATATATATATATATATATATATTTATATATATATATATATATATATATATATATATATATATATATATATATATATATATATATATATATATATATATATATATATATATATATATATATATATATATATATATATATATATATATATATATATATATATATATATATATATATATATATGTATATATATATATATATATATATATATATATATATATATATATATATATATATATATATATATATATATATATATATATATATATATATATATATATATATATATATATATATATATATATATATATATATATATATATATATATATATATATATATATATATATATATATATATATATATATATATATATATATATACATATATATATATTTATATATATATATATATATATATATATATATATATATATATATATATATATATATATATATATATTACCTTGACAATTAAATAATGCTTAAACATAGGTTAAGTAAAAAATAAAATTGTGTTAAAAAAAGAGAGTATGTTTCTGAGTAAGAGCAAAGGAGGTATTCCACATGACAGCAGAGTAATAGACTCTCTGAAAAATGGAGTGCTCGTCAAAAAGCTTTCTTTTAAGTACTAGCTAAAGTATAAGAAATTTCAAAAGCAAATACCTGAAGACCGGACTTAGTACCTACGAACCTTAATGTGAAATATCATTTTTAGGTAAATTGAATTTTCGTAAAGACTTAAGCCACTCATATACATATGTATCAGTTTTATTAAGCGCTTTGATTGTAAATGATATTCAAGTCATGAACTAACACTAGTACAAAACACAAATTTCTTGCAGATATTCTGCGCCAATTTTGTTTATATGACTATCGTAAAAAGGGAAGCATTTTGCACGTGATAAACCTACAAAGTTGAGAAGTTTTTTCATATATTCCACTAAGTCATTTCTAGTACATTCGCTAATTGACTTCTAGGTTGTAAAATAGAAATGGAACACTTCAGCAAAATGTCAGTAAAGGGAAAAGAGCTACAGATATAATATCTTGAGTGTAATTTTTCCCCTGGTGACTTTGCAACTTTAGTGGTATAATAAATTTATATATGTTTTCTTCAGAACACCTCCATCTCGAATCTTATAAATTGTCTTGATTATAAACCCTTAAAATTCTTTAAGAAATCATCGTTGTATGTTTATTATACATCTGATGACTGTTGTAAGCTATTGAACTGCAGTTATTAGTATGGAATCATATGCTCAATAAATAGAACTAAAATAAATAAAATTCCTTAAGCAAAATATATCATAAACCAGACAAATATTTCGACATGTACACACATTTCCCCAGTTTTCTGAAGCCATGGCGTAGTGGAATAAATTATGCTGATACCTCTAACAGCTTTCGCTAAAACTTCATGTTCTCTTTTCTTTGCCTTATTGATACTTAATTTCTGTACGACTTTTTCTGATAAACGAAAATAATAATTTAAAGTATATGATTGAGCACACAAGCTACTGGAAATCAGTTAAAAGTAACATTTTGTTTTTTATTTTTCCTACATAGTACTTTCAGTGAACAATTTATGGAAAAAGTTTTAATTGAAAAATAATACAGTCTTCAAATGAGTGTGTGCGTGCGTGTGTGTGTGTGTGTGTGTGTGTGTGTGTGAGAGAGAGAGAGAGAGAGAGAGAGAGAGAGAGAGAGAGAGAGAGAGAGAGAGAGAGAGAGAGAGAGAGAGAGAGTGAGAGAGAGAGAATAAATTTAATGTCTAGCTCTTGAAGAGGACAGAGGCAAATAAGTATAGCAGTTTAAAACTAAATCGGTCATTATTAGTATAGTCTGTATATTACCAAAATATATATTATTGAGTCATCTATGATTTCTTTATATTCAGGGGTCCTTTGCTATTAATTTAGAGCCTGAATATTTCTGAAAATATATTCTCCACGTACAACTTTAATAAGTTGATGAAAGGTGGACGGGAGAGATGCTGGCATGTACTGACTTTCCCATGATATGCAGACTTTTGTCTGTCGTAGTGGCTCGGCTAAGCTAGTATGCCATTATAGAATGTGATTTGAGTTCGAGTCCCCTAATATTCTACTAATTTTCGTGAATAATAGTACTGTTAATATCACGGCTTCATTGCAAAAATATATACGTATCTCCACATACAGACTTAATAAATTGATTAAAGGTCGAAGGGAGAGATGCTCGTATGTACTGAGATTGGCTTGAAAAGCAGACTTTTGTTTGTTGCACTGACTCAAATGGTTAAAGCAGCATATCATGGATGGCAAACCACTGCTCGCAAGACACATGATACTATATGGAATTTGCTCTCCCTAAATTTAATGAGACTCTGGATACTGACGATGTCGGGGCACAAATGCATATAATATAAAAAATTTCACGTCATACTAAATACTTGTGCCCCATTTGTCAGAAAATTAACAGCCCCTAAGTTTCATGGAATAATTTTAAAACTAAAATTGAAATGTGTAGAAACACTTGTTAGATCAAATTTGTAATAAGATAAATGAGGAGGAGAAGGATGATGAGGTAGAGTAGGGAAGTTTATCTTCCATTTTACTCCTCCTTCCTAGAATACTCCCTCTCTCTCCTTCCTTCCCAGACCACATTACTGTAGATCTCATATTTGTCAGCAATACCAATAAATCATTGAATAAGAAGGGCTTCAGTTACCAAAGCCCCAGAGACTGTAGTGTATTCAACTCATTCAACAATCTAATATATAATAACTTCAGAAAAAAATTCCAAGATTGTAAAGATAAAAGAGGTATCTTATGGACAATTGTGTAGGATATTATGCCGGGTAAAAGTATCTGTTCTCAAGATAAATGTCCATGATCCATCACTCACGTGAAAATTTTAATAACTTTTGTAGACAGAGAGAAAGAGGTTTATGAAAACATACTGTCAGTCAGTATCCAAGTATACCGAATTTAAAAGGCTGAAAAATGTAGAGATCAGGGAGTTCTATTTAGGCTTCAGTGTGTTGATACTACCTGCATTACCATTTATCATAGCTTTGATTATTAACACCTCCATTGCTTCAAAAGTGTTCCCGGAATACTAGAAATAGGGCATTGTTTGCCAAGTACAGTATTCCAACATGGAAAGAGTGAAGATCCAAGTACTTAATCTACCCCTCCTTCTTGACTACCCACAAGTGGTACTTCATAGTGAAGCAAAGAGCAATACTGGTGCAACTTTAAATTCAACACAATCGGTATCGTTCAGTGTCTCCAATCTCTTCCACACTCAAGTTCCAGATCTTATCATTCTGAAAATTCTAATGCTGAACAGTCCAGATAAAGAATTCGTTACTTAAGCAGAGGTAGAGGGAGTCATCATCCTGCCACTGAGGCGAAAAAATCTCATCAAAAGTTGCAACGGACTCCGTGGGCTTTGGAATCAGTGAAAAGCCCTTATCCCTTTTCGCAAGCAGTACTAGCTGCAGATTCACAGCTTTCCTTTGATGCTCACTGATCTCTTAAAAACTTTTACATTTCTTCTTTGGAGTTTTCTGAGTGATTCTGAAAAGATGTTTTTGCTTTCCTATTAGAGCTTTTCTGTTTCACTAGAACCAAAGGTCGTTTGGTCCATGTCATATGCCTTCTTCCACTGGTCAGTAACCCAACATTCACTTAGTCCCAGTTTGTTGACCATCTATTTCAGGGCAGTGAGAATATCTCTAGCTTCCATGGATTCACAGAAGCCGTCTGCCGGATTCAGTTAAATATATAATTAGCTTCACAATCTCCATCTTCGAAAGCCATGGGAGTAAGCAAATATGCAAATTATAATGGAAAACAATGAAAACCAAATTAAAGAAATAGCCAAAATGCACATTGCCTGAGTTACTTTCAAGCCTCGTGCCAAAGGCTTATGTACCACCGTGTATGTGTGTGTGTGTGTGTGTGTGTGTGTATATATATATATATATATATATATATATATATATATATATATATATATATATATATATATATATATATATATATATATATATATATATATATATATATATATATATATATATATATATATATATATATATATATATATATATATATATATATATATATATATATAAATATATATATATAAATATATATATATATATATATATATATATATATATATATATATATATATATATATATATATATATATATATATATATATATATATATATGAATGATTTTCTTTACCATGACCGGGACTCGAACCTGGGACTTATGATGACTAAGTCAAGGCGCTACCACTACACCACAGAAGGTTAAAAGGAATCCAACCAGATAGCTTATATCTGCTATACTTAGGAATGAACGCATTCTAACTGAATGCCACTATGTTCATATTACAGATTCCCCAACCTCACTCGTGGCTTCATTTTAGCATTTAATTCAATTTCCAAACTCATTCGGGCCATGAAATACAAATAAGCACATTACATATGTGTAAACATGAATCATTTTTTACCCCGACCAGGACTCGAACCTAGGACTTATGATTACTAAGTCAAGGCGCTACCACTACACCACAGAAGGTTAATAGGAATCCAACCTTTTTAGCTTATATCTGCTCTACTTAGGAATGAACGCATTCTAACTGAATGCCACTATGTTCATATTACAGATTCCCCAACCTCACTCATGGCTTCATATTAGCATTTAATTCAATTCCCAATCTCATTCGGGCCATGAAATACAAATAAGCACATTACATATGTGAAAACATGAATCATTATTTACCCCGACCGGGACTCGAACCTAGGACTTATGATTACTAAGTCAAGGCGCTACCACTACACCACAGAAGGTTAAAAGGAATCCAACCTTATAGCTTATATCTGCTATACTTAGGAATGAACGCATTCTAACTGAATGCCACTATGTTCATATTACAGATTCCCCAACGTCACTCGTGGCTTCATTTTAGCATTTAATTCACTTCCCAATCTCATTCGGGCCATGAAATACAAATAAGCACATTACATATGTGAAAACAAGAAGCATTTTTAACCCCGACCGGGACTCGAACCTAGGACTTATGATTACTAAGTCAAGGCGCTACCACTACACCACAGAAGGTTAAAAGGAATCCAACCTTATAGCTTATATCTGCTATACTTAGGAATGAACTCATTCTAACTAAATGCCACTATGTTCATATTGCAGATTCCCCAACGTCACTCGTGGCTTCATTTTAGCATTTAATTCAATTCCCAATCTCATTCGGGCCATGAAATACAAATAAGCACATTACATATGTGAAAACATGAATCATTTTTTAAACCGACCGGGACTCGAACCTAGGACTTATGATTACTAAGTCAAGGCGCTACCACTACACCACAGAAGGTTAAAAGGAATCCAACCTTATAGCTTATATCTGCTATACTTAGGAATGAACGCATTCTAACTGAATGCCACTATGTTCATATTACAGATTCCCCAACCTCACTCGTGGCTTCATTTTGGTATTTAATGCAATTCCCAATCTCATTCGGGCCATGAAATACAAATAAGCACATTACATTTGTGAAAACATGAATCATTTTTTACCCCGACCGGGACTCGAACCTAGGACTTATGATTACTAAGTCAAGGCGCTACCACTACATCACAGAAGGTTAAAAGGAATCCAACCTTATAGCTTATATCTGCTATACTTATGAATGAACGCATTCTAACTGAATGCCACTATGTTCATATTACAGATTCCCCAACCTCACTCGTGGCTTCATTTTAGCATTTAATTCAATTCCCAATCTCATTCGGGCCATGAAATACAAATAAGCACATTACATATGTGAAAATATGAATCATTTTTTACCCCGACCGGGACTCGAACCTAGGACTTATGATTACTAAGTTAAGGCGCTACCACTACAACACAGAAAGTTAAAAGGAATCCAACCTTATAGCTTATATCTGCTATACTTAGGAATGACCGCATTCTAACTAAATGCCACTATGTTCATATTCAATATTCCACACCCTCACTCGTGGCTTCATTTTAGCATTTAGTTCAGTTCCCAATCTCATTCGGGCCATGAAATACAAACAAGCACATTACATATGTGAAAACATGAATCATTTTTTATCCCGACTGGGACTCGAACCTACGACTTATGATTACTAAGTCAAGGCGCTACCACTACACCACAGAAGGTTGGATTCCTTTTAACCTTCTGTGGTGTAGTTGTAGCGCCTTGACTTAGTAATCATAAGTCCTAGGTTCGAGTCCAGGTCGGGGTAAAAAATGATTCATGTTTTCACATATGTAACGTACTTATTTGTATTTCATGGCCCGAATGAGATTGGGAATTGAATTAAATGCTAAAATGAAGCCACGAGTGAGGTTGGGGAATCTTTAATATGAACATAGTGGCATTCAGTTAGAATGCGTTCATGCAGATATAAGCTATAAAGTTGGATTCCTTTTAACCTTCTGTGGTGTAGTGGTAGCGCCTTGACTTAGTAATCATAAGTCCTAGGTTCGAGTCCCAGTCGGGGCAAAAAATGATTCATGTTTTCTCATATGTACTGTGCTTATTTGTATATCATGGCCCGAATGAGATTGGGAAATGAATTAAATGCTAAAATGAAGCCACGAGTGAGGTTGGGGAATCTGTAATATGAACATAGTGGCATTCAGTTAGAATGCGTTCATTCCTTTGTATAGCAGATATAAGCTATAAGGTTGAATTCCTTTTAACCTTCTGTGGTGTAGTGGTAGCGCCTTGACTTAGTAATCATAAGTACTAGGTTCGAGTCCCGGTCGGGGTAAAAAATGATTCATGTTTTTACATAAGTAATGTGCTTATTTGCATTTCATGGCCCGAATGAGATTGGGAATTGAATTAAATGCTAAAATAAAGCCAAGAGTGAGGTTGGGAAATCTGTAATATGAACATAGTGGCATTCAGTTAGAATGCGTTCTTTCCTTGGTATAACAGATATAAGCTATAAGGTTGGATTCCTTTTAACCTTCTGTGGTGTAGTGGTTGTGCCTTGACTTATTAATCATAAGTCATAGGTTCGAGTCCTGGTCGGGGTAAAAAATGATACATGTTTACACATATGTAATGTGCTTATTTGTATTTCATGGCCCGAATGAGATTGGGAATTGAATTAAATGCTAAAATGAAGCCACGAGTGAGGTTGGGGAATCTGTAATATGAACATAGTGGCATTCAGTTAAAATGTGTTCATTAATAAGTATAGCAGACATAAGCTATAAGGTTGGATTCATTTTAACCTTCTGTGGTGTAGTGGTAGTGCCTTAACTTAGTAATCATAAGTCCTAGGTTCGAGTCCCGGTCGGGGTAAAAAATGATTCATGTTTTCACATATTTAATGTGCTTATTTGTATTTCATGGCCCGAATGAGATTGGGAATTGAATTAAATGCTAAAATGAAGCCACGAGTGAGGTTGGGGAATCTGTAATATGAACATAGTGGCATTCAGTTAGAATGCTTTCATTCCTAAGTATAGCAGATATAAGCTATAAGGTTGGATTCCTTTTAACCTTCTGTGGTGTAGTGGTAAGGCCTTGACTTAGTAATCATAAGTCCTAGGTTCGAGTCCCAGTTGGGGTAAAAAAATGATTCATGTTTTCACATATGTAATGTGCTTATTTGTATTTCATGGCCCGAATGAGATTGGGAATTGAATTAAATGCTAAAATGAAGCTACGAGTGAGGTTGGGGAATCTGTAATATGAACATAGTGGCATTCAGTTAGAATGCGTTCATTCCTAAGTATAGCAGCTATAAGTTATAAGGTTGGATTCCTTTTAACCTTCTGTGGTGTAGTGGTAGCGCCTTGACTTAGTAATCATAAGTCCTAGGTTCGAGTCCCAGTCGGGGTAGAAAATGATTCAAGTTTTCACATATGTAATGTGCTTATTTGTAATTCAAGGCCCGAATGAGATTGGGAATGAATTAAATGCTAAAATGAAGCCACGAGTGAGGTTGGGGAATCTGTAATATGAACATAGTGGCATTCAGTTAGAATGCATTCATTCCTAAGTATAGCAGATATAAGCTATAAGGTTGGATTCCTTTTAACCTTCTGTGGTGTAGTGGTAGCGCCTTGACTTAGTAATCATAAGTCCTAAGTTCGAGTCCCAGTCGGGGTAAAAAATGCTTCATGTTTTCACGTATTTAATGTGCTTATTTGTATTTCAGGGCTCGAATGAGATTGGGAATTGAATTAAATGCTAAAATGAAGCCACGCGTGAGGTTGGGGAATCTGTAATATGAACATAGTGGCATTCAGTTAGAATGCGTTCATTCCTAAGTATAGCAGCTATAAGCTATAAGGTTGGATTCCTTTTAACCTTCTATGGTGTAGTGGTAGCGCCTTGACTTAGTAATCATAAGTCCTAGGTTCGAGTCCCAGTCGGGGTAAAAAATGATTCATGTTTTCACGTATGTAATGTGCTTATTTGTATTTCATGGCCCGAATGAGATTGGGAATTGAATTAAATGCTAAAATGAAGCCACGAGTGAGGTTGGGGAATCTGTAATATGAACATAGTGGCATTCAGTAAGAATGCATTCATTCCTAAGTATAGCAGATATAAGCTATAAGGTTGGATTCCTTTTAACCCTCTGTGGTGTAGTGGTAGCGCCTTGACTTAGTAATCATAAGTCCTAAGTTCGAGTCCCAGTCGGGGTAAAAAAGGCTTCATGTTTTCACGTATGTAATGTGCTTATTTGTATTTCATGGCTCGAATGAGATTGGGAATTGAATTAAATGCTAAAATGAAGCCACGAGTGAGGTTGGGGAATCTGTAATATGAACATAGTGGCATTCAGTTAGAATGCGTTCATTCCTAAGTATAGCAGATATAAGCTATAAGGTTGGATTCCTTTTAACCTTTTGTGGTGTAGTGGTAGCGCCTTGACTTAGTAATCATAAGTCCTAGGTTCGAGTCCCAGTTGGGGTAAAAATGATTCATGTTTTCACATATGTAATGTGCTTATTTGTATTTCATGGCCCGAATGAGATTGGGAATTGAATTAAATGCTAAAATGAAGCCACGAGTGAGGATGGGGAATCTGTAATATGAACATAGTGGCATTCAGTTAAAATGCGTTCATTCCTAAGTATAGCAGACATAAGCTATAAGGTTGGATTCATTTTAACCTTCTCTGGTGTAGTGGTAGCGCCTTGACTTAGTAATCATAAGTCCTAGGTTCAAGTCCCGGTCGGGGTAAAAAATGATTCATGTTTTCTCATATGTAATGTGCTTATTTGTATTTCATGGCCCGAATGAGATTGGGAATTGAATTAAATGCTAAAATGAAGCCACGAGTGACGTTGGGGAATCTGTAATATGAACATAGTGGCATTCAGTTAGAATGCGTTCATTCCTAAGTATAGCAGATATAAGCTATAAGGTTGGATTCCTTTTAACCTTCTGTGGTGTAGTGGTAGTGCCTTGACTTAGTAATCATAAGTCCTAGGTTCGAGTCCCAGTCGGGGTAAAAAATGATTCATGTTTTCACATATGTAATGTGCTTATTTGTATTTCATGGCCCGAATGAGATTGGGAATTGAATTAAATGCTAAATTGAAGCCACGAGTGAGGTTGGGGAATCTGTAATATGAACATAGTGGCATTCAGTTAGAATGCGTTCATTCCTAAGTATAGCAGATATAAGCTATAAGGTTGGATTCCTTTTAACCTTCTGTGGTGTAGTGGTAGCGCCTTGACTTAGTAATCATAAGTCCTAGGTTCGAGTCCCATTCGGGGTAAAAAATGCTTCATGTTTTCACGTATGTAATGTGCTTATTTGTATTTCATGGCCCGAATGAGATTGGGAATTGAATTAAATGCTAAAATGAAGCCACGAGTGAGGTTGGGGAATCTGTAATATGAACATAGTGGCATTCAGTTAGAATGCCTTCATTCCTAATGATAGCAGATATAAGCTATAAGGTTGGATTCCTTTTAACCTTCTGTGGTGTAGTGGTAGCACCTTGACATAGTAATCATAAGTCCTAAGTTCGAATCCCGGTCGGGGTAAAAAGTGATTCATGTTTTCACATATGTAATGTGCTTATTTGTATATCATGGCCCGAATGAGATTGGGAATTGAATTAAATGCTAAAATGAAGCCACGAGTGAGGTTGGGGAATCTGTAATATGAACATTGTGGCATTCAGTTAGAATGCTTTCATTCCTAAGTATAGCAGATATAAGCTATAAGGTTGGATTCCTTTTAACCTTCTGTGGTGTAGTGATAGCGCCTTGACTTAGTAATCATAAGTCCTAGGTTCGAGTCCTGGTTGGGGTAAAAATGATTTATGGTTTCACATATGTAATGTGCTTATTTGTATTTCATGGCCCGAATGAGATTGGGAATTGAATTAAATGCTAAAATGAAGCCACGAGTGAGGTTGCGGAATCTGTAATATGAACATAGTGGTATTCAGTTAGAATGCGTTCATTCCTAAATATAGCAGATATAAACTATAAGGTTGGATTCCTTTTAACCTTCTGTGGTGTAGTGGTAGCGCCTTGACTTAGTAATCATAAGTCCTAGGTTCGAGTCCCGGTCAGGGTAAAAAATGATTCTTGTTTTCACATATTTAATGTGTTTATTTGTATATATATATATATATATATATATATATATATATATATATATATATATATATATATATATATATATATATATATATATATATATATATATATATATATATATATATATATATAAATATAGATATAGATATAGATATAGATATAGATATATATATATATATATATATATATATATATATATATATATATATATATATATATATATATATATATATATATATATATATATATATATATATATATATATATATATATATATATATATATAGATATATTATATATATGATAATATAGATATAGATATAGATAGATATAATATAGATATAGATATATTATATATATATATATTATATATATATATATATATATATATATATATATAATATATATATATATATATATATATATATATATATATATATATATATATATATATATATATATATATATATATATATATATATATATATATATATATAATATATATATAAATATATATATATATATATATAATATATATATATATATACTATATATATATATATATATATATTCTTTTTTTTCTCTCTCTCTCTCAAATACGTTACTATAATTATGGAAGGTTCACAACTCATGATCCCCAGCACCTGGAATAGAGAGGTGCTAAGAATCTCCGGGTATCTTGTTTCCAATATTTGCATAAGGTTGGGCACACCTGGTGGTAGAAATAAGTCTGCCTTTATGCTCTTCTTTTTACAGAACCACACTCTTAGACTCTCAATTTACTGGTAATTCTTCCCAGCAATTCCAGTGCACCTGACCAAGTACTTCACCTCTCTCTGGCTCTATGCCTACCCCTATTCTCTCTACATGTAAATTCCTTTGGGCTCCTTCCTCTCTGAAGATGAACAAGGCATCTGGACCTGTTGACATCCCTGCTAGGTTCCTTAAGGAGTTTGCAGATGATGTGTGTTTTAGTCTCTTTAGTATAATTCTCTCAACAAGTATCTCTCCTTCATCTTGAAAGCAAACTTTACTACAGCCAGCTCCTAATAAGGGTAAACATTCTTTTCCTTCAAATTACCAACTAATTGCCTTAACCTCTTTTATCGTTGGAGTATTCGAAACTTTGCCTAACTCTCATTTTTTGAGCCATCGTGAATTAAAGTCTCTTATTTCTGATCACCAGTACTGTTTCTGCAAAGGCAGATCCATTTGTGACCTCCTCTTCTACTTCACTCACTTATGGTTATCTTCTCTGAAGAACAATGGGGAATCCTTTGTCTCCTGCCTTTATATATCTTTTAATTTTACAAGTGTGGTACAAATCACTGTTAGCAAAATTTCCTGCGTATATATTTGCAATTTCCCTTTGTTTTCTGATTTCCAATTTTCTTTTTAACGTTTTCTTTCTGTGGTTGTTGACAGCGCAATATCTAGTAAATTTCCTGTTACCAGTGGTGTTATTCACTTACTCTGTTCCTTCTCTTCATCAATTATCTCAAATCCTTATCCTCCTAGTCTTGCCCACGCCTTTGCCAATGATTTTACTCTTCATATTTCCTATGCCTACTCCTTACGAGCTTCGTCTGCTGCTTGAAATCAGTCTTGTATCATTCTTTCTTAAACTATCAACTAAAATTTACAAAGAGAATCTGATTGGGGCACTCAAGTTTAGTAAAAATTGTATGCCTCCAGTCCACAGTTTCTGGCATATTCTTTATCTTCTTCTCTTCCTGATAGCCCTTTTGTCTTTGAAAACATGAAATTTATCCTCTCAATTCCATAAACCTATTTGGCTTTCAGATAGTCTTTAGCATATCTTGGAGGAATCACATAATTCGTATTTCTAAAGCTGCATCTAAGAAACTGGGAGCGCTCTCGTTTTCGTCATTTTTTTTTTCCTCTTCACAATTATTAAAGCTCTATAAATTCCTTCTCTGTCCCTGCTTAAAATACTGTTCTCACATCTGAGATGCTTCTCCTCATATTTATCTCCTTGTTAAGGTTGAATCTTAGGCCATCAGACTCTTTAGCGACTCTTCTCGTACTTCCAATCCATATTCTCTTTCTCTTTGCCAATAGGTCTCATGTCTCTCTCTTTTCTATCGGTACTACTTCCATCACTGCTCTGATGAGTTGACGAATTGTATTCCATTTTATTGTCTGGGCCATGTAAAATTCGCCAAGGGGCCTCCTCACTCAGGACTTTTGTAGATTTATTGCTCCCATGTTGACTGGTGCAGTGACTGCTTCAATCCTTCTACTTCCAGATTCTGATTCCCCCCTCCCTTCTGCGGTTGTCCTTAACTCTAATGAGCTTTCGCCCTTAAAAAAGTTATCTGTCATCATTTCAGGGTTAATTCTTGCCAAATTTCTGGGACTTTATTGCTTTGTCCATTCATTCATCTTGATATTTTTTTTTCTTTATTGTTTATCATTCCTTTATTTCTGCCATGTTCTTAAGCTGTTACTTTTCTTCTTCTCAGTGCTTGCTTGGAGCCTAGCTCTAATGAGGGTGATATTTTTGCTCGTCCTGGTGTAATACTCATAAAAAAAATACAGTCATGCCACCTTAATCAACTTAGGTACTACAGCAGATATAAATCTGCACTTTTAGCCTAGCCAGTTTTCTATTTTCATAATTTATTATGAATACATGTGCTTATTCTCCACAAACAACTGTAACAGGTTGATACTAGAATGATGGGGGAAGTGTTTCCATATAATTGTTGGGCTATGCTTTGCAGATTTATATATACTGTAATAGACTGTTGGTTAAGGCAGCATGAATTTGTAGCGTTCTACGCTTTGCATGATTTGTGATGATATATCAGGTTTTCTCTCCTCTCTCTCTCTCTCTCTCTCTCTCTCTCTCTCTCTCTCTCTCTCTCTCTCTCTCTCTCTCTCTCTCTCTCTCTCTCTCTCTCTCTCTCTCTCTCTCTCTCTCTCTCTCTCTCTCTCTCTCTCTCTCTCTCTCTCTCTCTCTCTCTCTCTCTCTCTCTCTCTCTCTCTCTCTCTCTCTCTCTCTCTCTCTCTCTCTCTCTCTCTCTCTCTCTCTCTCTCTCTCTCTCTCTCTCTCTCTTATTACAATAACTCATCTTTATCTGTCTATCTATCTATCTATCTATCTATCTATCTATCCATCTGTTTATTTTTACAATAAATAATAAGCTAACACTTACCAGAAGCCAAAGTCTGAGATGATGATCTTATCATGCAGATTTTAGGTGAAACATGAAGCATCAAGCTAACATGAAGCTTCTGATGATATGTCAAAAGGATCATCACATCAAATTCACCTTATGAATAGTAGCGTTTTGGAGGTGGCGTAAGCTCAGCTAATGTGGAGGTTGCTGGCTTCAGATTACTGCGATGCGTAAGCTCAGCTGCTGTGGAGGATGGTAGCTGGGGATTATTGAGAGTGGAAGGTGATTTCACAGTTGCAGTTTTAGGGAAAGAAGCATAGTTATAGGAAGCTGCTTCTTCTTTCTCTTGGCTTCATCACAGAGATATTGTAATGGTGCATGGCTAGCTGTGATGCCCCGGTTGACGTATATGCTTAATTGCGCTGAAGGGTCCAATTTTGTCACAAGATCTATTAATTCTTGTGGTTTCAGGAAAACCCTTTGTTAAAATGTCCTTTCTGCAGACTTAGACTCACCTTCCTCAGAGGTTTCTGCTTCCTCTTCTGGGGATGATTGCACCATTTCCTAGATGGAGGTGTCACTAAGGAGTTGTCGGCGCTTTTTAAAGTGAGTTTCAATGTCTTTTGCAACCATATTAGAGATGCCTAAACCACCAACTTCTTGGGCTACTTGCAAAATTTTCTTGACCTCGGCATCGATTGTAGGGAACCCTTTGAGGTCATGTGCTACTTCACTCCATTAGGTCTTCTAGCAGGCATTGATGGACTCAAGCTTTAGGGAGTTGATAACCTCAATAAGAATTATCTCCGCATGTTTAATAGTGAAGTTCTTCCACAATTGTGTTATATTCCCCTCTGGTTTAGCATCGAGTGCTACATGAAGCCTGGCAAAGGTAAGGCGAGTGTACGTCTCCTTCAGGGACTTTAATTTGCATTGATCAAGCAGCTGCAGCAGAAACATCGTATTTGGCCGCAGGAATAATATCTCAAGATTTTTATCCTTGTACTTTAGTGATTAAAGATGGCTCAGTATGTTGTTTAAAATAACAAGGACCTTGACTGGCAGGCCTTTCCTCTCGAAGTATTTTTTTTATCCCTGGAATGAAGCAATGATAAAATCATGCTAAGAAAAGAATAATCGTCACCCAAGATTTCTTATTATACCTGCCTGAGCACTGGTAGCACATGCTTATTTTATTTTTTCTTTATTCGCTTCTGGGTTTGTTCTTTTATGCCATGACCAGTCTTGATCATCTGGTCTGTGGTGTTCCCACAAAATAATAGAGCCAGATGATCCTAATAGGTTTTATATCCTGGTCCCTACTTGGCTTCCTCATACATATGCGTGCAATTTGGCATTCTATCCCAATGGAGAGAAACTAAATCACATTTGAACACTTTTTTTGGAAAATAAACTTTTTCCGCGATTATTTTCTTAAAATATTCAGGGAACGCCTCTGCTACCTCTGCGTTGGCTAACACCACTTCACTGGTATCTTTAAGATTTTAAGGTTATGGTACTTTACGAAGCTATGCAGCCATCTTTAGCTAGCTTAAAACTTCTTTTTTAATGTGGTAACACTTCCAATGAAATTTTCATAAATCTGAAGTGCTAGATATAGCCATCAACTTGATATGTTCTTGCAGCATATTCTCTAACCACATAATGCTCTCTCAGTTTTCACAAGCAATGCATCCCGAGCTTGGGAGATAACTATCGATATCATAGGCCAGACTCTTGTATTTCTTCTATTTATTTTGCAAGTAACTTTCTATAGCAAATGCTAAATTAATTTTTCCCAATTTTTGCACTACTTGGGATGTTGACATCGTTTTCAACTGCTATATAACTTCTGATTTTTTGCTGTAAACTTACTACAACTCCAGCTCATTTGGGTTTTTCATCACTGCTCTTAGCAGTTATTTGCTTGGGAAACATATTTACACACCACCCACAGAAGAGTCAATACAAATGTAGAACACTTCACGTAGGCAACGAAGACAATGCTCGTCATGACACAAGATCTCACTCCGAAGCTCGTGGAGCAAAAACTACATACCATGTGACTACCCCACTCACTCTACTATGTCATGCTGGTCGCCATTTTGGCTGTCATGATGGAATATCAGTGTGTGCGCTAAATTCAATCTTTGCGTTTCTTACTCATTCCTCTAGGCTTTTATGATTTTTACGTGTAAGTTGAAGGATGACTGTATATATTTAAACTCCACATACAACTGTAACTGGCTGATAGAAATAGCTTATTATATAAGTGTTCTTAGTTACATATGTGTTCTCTTAATGACATATGTCAATGAATTCAGTCTCGTGGTGCAACATGCACTTACGTTAATAGTGTATGAAATCTGGGTGCTAGCTACTCCTTCACAGACATTTTCATTGTCATACGATCTGCACATATATAGTCAGCCTAAAGCAAGGATTTTTGAGGCATGGGTATGCTTCCTCCATTTTCCGGGTAATCTGAATATGGGTATTTTAAACAAATACAGTTAGAAGTAACTGTTCAAGAAAATTGAATATATAATATATACTTGCTCTTGGCAGAGAAATACGATGAAAAGCATACTTAGCTGGAAGAGATATGTAGTGTAAATAGTGTTAACAATACGTCCTCTCCAGAACAAAATATTACTTAGAAAGGCTACTTTTAATGTAAGGGAGAAAATCGTAATATTTGTTAATGTCAGAATAAACATTTGGACCTTGGAGCAACCAGTATTCTGATATACAGACAATGTAATAAGCAAAAATGCCAGTATCTAAGAACTCAAGAATAATACAAGTTATTGAAGTAAGTCATTCCTACATTACGACAAACCACCAATATGAGACGTGCACCGATATTACCATCTGCTCTATCAATCTTCTTCTTCTTCTTCGTCTACATCTTTTCCCACTTTTATGTGGGGTCGATGTTTCTGACCGGTGTTCTCCATATGTTCCTGTCCCATACCTCATCACCCAACAAACCTTTAGATCTCAGGTCGTCACTGATGCAATCTATTCACCTACGCTCTGTTCTCCCTCTCCCTCTACTACCCTGTATATCCATTTCCATTACACTCCTCCCAACATACTGTTCATCCCCTCTAACGACATGACCATACCACTAGTAATATGAATAGTAAAAATAATAAACATGATAGTAATAATAATAATATATATGATAACTATAGAAGTAACACTAACCAAAAAGATAAAATTAACAACAATACAGCAATAAGAAAAATAATGATATAATCAGTAATCAAGAAAAATCATAAAAACAAATCGATAAGCTCTACCTATCATTGCCTCAAAATATAAAAGGACGGAATTTCAGGTTATTCACAAAACCCTCTTCAATCTCACATTAGAAAAAAGAGCATGGTTAATGCACTTATATAATCCTTTGATATATCAATACCATTGCATTCCAAATATATGAACATTACTTATAAGAATCTGAATTCCAGATCGAAACTTAGCACGAGGGTCTGCCCCTCTCTTTGTTCTCTCTTACTTTATTTAATTTTCGTGCTCTTCCCTTCAGTTCCCTTATATCCTTAATCCCCTCCCTAAAATATATATCCCATCCTAAAATATATTTATATATATATATATATATATATATATATATATATATATATATATATATATATATATATATATATATATATATATATATATATATATATATATATATATATATATATATATACATATATATATATATATATATATATATATATATATATATATATATATATATATATATATATATATATATGACAAAACACAATGCAGAATTTATTTAAATATGACTTTGCCTCAAAAATGTAAATAAACATCCAGAGACAATATAGCAGTGCATGGATTTATTTTTTACTTTTTTTAATTTATAAATCAAGTTTCATAATATATAAACAACTACTTTGCAAAGCCGAATATTTATTAAAGCATGACTAATCATATGAGAACATGATATAGTCTAAGTAATTTTGCTTTTACATCATGATTTGCCTCTGGCTTTTAAGTTATTAAAATAATTTATGAAAAATATAAAGTCAGTTAGCCGGCATGGAAGATGCATCTCATTAGCATAATGGATTCTAAAAGTAAAATTCAATAGCATAGCTGAAATTCAGTATAGGCTAGTACTTTTTAATCTTCAGAAAACGATAAAATATCAACTAAGTATATATATATATATATATATATATATATATATATATATATATATATATATATATATATATATATATATATATATATATAGAGAGAGAGAGAGAGAGAGAGAGAGAGAGAGAGAGAGAGAGAGAGAGAGAGAGAGAGAGAGAGAGAGAGAGAGAGAGAGAGAGAGAGAGAGAGAGAGAGAGAGAGAGAGAGAGAGAGAGAGAGAGAGAGAGAGAGAGAGAGAGAGATGAAATATAAAGCTTCTCTGATGCAGCAAATAGTAATGCAACATTAACGAAGGTTGTAAAAAAGATGTATTGCTGGTTACTATCGACAGCATATATGAGGATGTGACTGTTATACGGAGCACTGAGATGTTTGTGATGGTATTAGCTCTACATAAACCTCAAGAATCAACATGACCTTAGAGAAAGGATGACGATATGTCTGGGTTTTACCTACAGGAAGGAAAAGATGGCTAACAAAGGTAACCTTTTTGGGGGGGAGGGCAGATGCGAAAATATTTATAAAATGTGCTCCATGAAGAATCCAAGAATCTAAAAGACTTCTAAGAAGAAGAACAATCTTGATTGGGTCTAACAGAAAAGGGGAGGAAGAAGAAGAATGGATTTAAGAACTGGTTTTGCAGAATAACGAAAAGGTGTCATAAGGAAGTGATGATAATGAAGCTACTTATCAACAGCAGGAATATAGAATCTCAATATGTTTACTGTACATACCCGATGACTGGCTAACTGGCTTACTGGTAAAGATGCTTAAATGAACGAGATGATGCGATGGCTCTAAAATCACATAGTGAAGTTATGAGATTGGTACGTGGTTCTATCGCAGACATAATAGAAATTTTAAAGCATACGTGTAGAATACTCTTCCACAAATGGAAAGTGATGTGACATGATTCATAAATATTTTACAGAGAAGAACTGTAGAGATTATGTACAAGAGGGAATGGAGATCTCAAGATGTGAATAGGGTGAGGATTTTTATCTAACGGATCTCTGTTTTTCTGGCCGGGGATTTAGTCTTATATCATTTCTACACAATGCAAATATAAAAAGTTAGCTAAATTTGGGAAGATCCCTGGCCCCCTTTGTTGCTCATATATATAAACTAACATATATTCATAATCATCTATGTTTTTATAATCATATTGAATATATATAAAAAATATATTTTCACTAGTGAGTAATCTTTCTGTTCTAAGGCAGAAAGAGTAAAAATTCAAAAGCAATAATTATTGGAAGATATCGCAGATGCTACAGATTTTCCTCTGAGACTGATAGCTTTACTCGTAAGAAAGTATATTGAAGTTGTGGAACTCAATATTATTGTAGCTCTTGGTTTCAAGGAGTTTATTATGCCACGCAAAGCCAGTTGAGAAGACATCACAATAGCTATGGCAGGAAACCCATAAAGGAATGTATAAAGTTGTCAGGTAAATAATACACGAATAATTTAAATATATTAAAAGCGCTAAATACAATTGTGGACATGAAAAGAATATAATTAGCATATAAAGTAAATGAACTGTAATAGTGAAAAAAAAAATATGAATAAATATGAGCCAGATAATACGTCAGAATTGGAACTCTGAAATTTGGCACAGTGACTGATCGAAGCAAGGTCGTTGTAGGCTCTAAAGAGAGAAGGAAAGTGGATATTTTATTTGTAACAGAGATAGGAGGTAGAGGTGACGAGGCAAAGGAGATGGGTAGTAGCTATAAGATGTCGTCATGATACAGAATTTTTAACGTGTTCATGCAGGTCATCAGGGCATGATCAAGTCCCAACTTAGGGCAAAAGATTCTATTTATTCGTCAGATATGTTGGTTGATATTGCAACAATTGTAAGAGCTTGTGACATATACGTCTACAAAATACCATAAGCAATATGAAGAAGCTTAGATTTGTTTTAAATAGATGTCCATACCCATATTTTGTTAGTAGATCATTATAGGAAAATACCAGTTGTACTAGGATTGGAGACAGCTACTTATAATAATAATAATAATAATAAGTCTTTATTTCCAACGTACATTGGGTATTCAAATAAGATGCATATATATTCCAGATAGACATCTGTGGTGTACGATATAGACATACTATTAAGACAAACAAATCATAAGGATGGGTGTACTATTAAAATTTACAAGTAAAATCTTCCTTTAAGAGTAACTTCTTAAGATTATATTTAAAAGTATACACTGAACCAGCATTTTTTAGTTCTCTGGGAAGCTGATTATATAAATGAGGTCCACGAATGTTTATATCTCTTGAGCCAATATCAGTTTTAGACCTTCGTACTAATAAATCTTCCCCTTGACGGGTAGTTAACCCGGTAACTGAGCTTACTGTAAAAAAATTATACAAGCAATCAGGAAGATTGTTTCTTAGTATATTAAAAACAAAGGTACATATATCAAAAACATATTTATCTCTAATCTTTATCCATTCTAGATCTTTTAAAACATGAGAGATGTGCTCGTATTTTCTTACATTGCCAACAGCCACTCGTGCTGCAAAGTTTTGTAACTTTTGCATTCTTTGTAATTGAGTCTTATTTGTACATCCCCAAACTTTGAGACAGTAATTAATTAAACTCATAGCTAAGGACTGGACAATTATTATACGAGTTGATGTTTCAAATGAGTCTTTTACCCTATTTAGATATATTAGAGTACCCATTACTTTTTTATAAATTTCATCTATATGCATTTCAAAATTCATGTAACGGTCAAAATAGACACCTAGGTTCTTTACCGAGTTCATTGGCTTAATGATATTACCGTTAAAATTTATATGAAGATTGTCATCAACTTCTGATAATAATTGTCTGGATCCGATAAGAATAGATTGGGTTTTAGTTTCATTAAGTAACAGACCATTTTTTAGAAAGTAACGTTTAGCCATATACAAAATTTCTTCTGCTCTACGAATAATATTTTCTAAATCATTAATTTCTCCTTCAATTAAGATTTGAGTATCGTCAGCATATTGAATGACATAACAGTTAGGTAAATATTTTACTAGATCGTTTACATATATTAGAAAAAGCATAGGTCCTAGGATCGATCCCTGAGGGACCCCAAACAATACCTTCTTGCGACTTGAAACTACATCTTTTATGCTGACTGACTGGTAGCGGTTTTTTAAATAGTTCTCGAACCAGCTTGGGTCAATGTTCATTTTTTTGCATTTTTCTAATAAGATGGTATGGTGTACACTATCAAAAGCTTTAGAAAGATCGAGTAGTAGTAGCAATGATATTTTCTTATTATCTATATTTTTGTATATTTCATCTGATATTTTCAATAAGGCAGTTTCAGTTGATAATTTTGGCCTGAAACCGTGTTGACTTTTTGCAATAAGTTTATTTTTTTCAAGAAACTCACTTAACTGATTTGCAACAATCTTTTCAAGTATCTTTGATAAAATTGGTAGTAAAGAGATTGGTCTATAGTTA
>JAXCGZ010009822.1:35000-37500 GCA_037179515.1 Halocaridina rubra | reverse complement strand
ATATATATATATATATATATATATATATATATATATATATATATATATATATATATATATATATATATATATATATATATATATATTATATATATATATATATTTATATATATATTATATATATATATATATATATATATATATATATTATTAAATTGCTTCTCCAAGTTACTGACCGACGGTATAGGCTCAGAGAGGGAAAGAGCTCATGAAAATTTTTCAAATGTAGCTAGAATAAAAGCGGCAAATTCAGACGTTTTGCATCTTGGAACAAGAGTAGTGAGTGAATCACAAAGTGTACAAGAGACGAGAAAACAAACCATTCTTGAAGCAAAAATCACAAACAGTATTTGGAAAATATGGATGGTAACGGAGAACAATTTTATTAGATTATCATTGCAGTTTTAATCTTGAATTTCTAATTCAGAATTATTAAAGCATTCCCCTGTAATGTATAATGTCTTGTTACGAATGATAATTATGCACAACATATAACAGCAACACGTATAACCAAAACAATATTTTTCTAATTAACTGTACAAAATATAGCTTAGAAGGGAAAGTATGTCCCATGCAATATTCATTGTTCATTAATAACAAAATATATCAGAATCCTCTCGTATATATAAACATTCACTGATGTAAAACACTCCCATTGTAAAGATGTAATAAATGGAGAAGGGAAAGTTTCTTGAAGACATTCATTGGTAAAAATGTGAGCAGTACATTGGTGAATTTATATAAGAGAGGAAAAACAGACCAGTGCTTCCAAAACTCGGATGATGCCTAATGGCAGATTTTATCTTTCTTAGCAAAACATTTAGCTCGAAATCCATTCCAGAAAGTCAAATTTGCTTGCGATATGCATAACTAACATTAAGCTCGTTATTTTATGCAGTTTCATTCTTACAGTTATGTTCATTCAATTTTTAAGACTACCTCACATCCACTGGAAGTTTTCTTCCTACATCTATCTATAAGGGAAATATAACCATTTCTAATTATTATTATTATTATTATTATTATTATTATTATTATTATTATTATTATTTTTATTATTATTATTATTATTATTATTATTATTGCCTCCTGAGGGAGGGGGATTAAGAATACTTCCTCCGTGTCCCTCTGCGTGTCGTAAAAGTCGCCTAAATGGGGCGGAGCGGGGGACTGGAAATCTCCTCTGTATTTTACTTCCTACGAGTAGCCAAGAGATGTGGGGCCATTCTGGTAGGAGATATCCAGCCAGAACCCTAATAATTGGGTCTCTGAATGTGCGTGGTTGTAGTGTTAATGAAAGTAAAAGGGAGGTGATAGGGAGTATGTTTGTGGAGAGAAAGATAGATGTACTTGCATTGAGCGAAACTAAGATAAAAGGGAATGGTGAGATGACATTTGGGAGAGTGGTAGGTAGGGTGTCTGGAGTTGAGGTGGGGAGAGGTAGAGAGGGAGTGGCTCTGTTATAAAGTGAAGAGATGAATATGTGTGTGGTGGAATGGAAGGAAGTATCTTCTCGAATAATAGTGGCTAAAATGAGGCTGGGAAGCAAGGCTTGGGCGTTTGTGAGTGCATATGGCACAGACAGTGAAAGAAGTGAGGTAGAAAGAGAAGAATTTTGGATGAAATTGAACGAGTGTTTGGAAGACTTGGGAATGAATGTGAATGTGGTGTTGATGGGAGATTTAAATGCTAGACTAGGGAATAAGCCAGTGAATGGTGTAATTGGGGAGTATGGAGTACCTGGTAGGAATGAGAATGGAGAGAAAATTATAGAAATGTGTACTGAGAGAGAGATGTTGATTTCTAATACTGTATTTAAAAAGAAGGATGTGCACAAGTATACATGGGTCAGAGTGAGTAATGGAAGAGTAGTTGACAGAGCATTAATGGATTATATTGTGGTTAACAGGAGGGTGATTGGAAGAGTATTGGGTATGAATGTACTGATAGGAGCTAGTGGTGGAATATCTGACCATTATTTAGTGGAAAGTAGAATGTGAGTGGGAGAAAAGTGGTGAAAGAGGAGATGCGAGAGAAGAATAGAGGTGCTAAAAGTGAATGAATTGTATAAAAAAGACAAAGACTGTGAGAATAAGGCTAGTGTGAGAAATGTGTGGAATATAGTGAAAGAGAAAGTGGAGGCGGGAGTGGAATGGGGCTGTTTCAAGGAGGAGGTTATGAAGTATGCTGAGGCAGTGTGTGGAAGGAGACTAACTGGTGGAAGTAAAAGGAAAGGTAGTGAATGGTGGAATAAGCAGGTGAGTGCAGTAGTGGCTGAAAAGAAGCAGGCTTACGAGGTATGGTTGCAGGTAGGTAATGTAGAGACGTATGAAAGGTAATGTGCAAAGAGGAGGTTAGCGAAGCATGTGGTGAGGGAGGCAAAGAGAGAAGCAGATGTAAAGTGGGGCAGATGCTTGTCTGACAATTTTGAAAGGAATAAAAAGATGTTTTAGAAGGAAGTGAAAAGAGTGAGGAAAGGGGATTGTGGTAGGGAGGAGAG
>JAXCGZ010009822.1:7500-20000 GCA_037179515.1 Halocaridina rubra | reverse complement strand
TTATTACGAGTTCTGGTTTGATCATGAATTTTTAAAACTTTATTAATATCTCCCTTGTTAATCCCTTTAAACCATTTATACACTTCAATCATATCCCCCCTAACTCTTCGCCTCTCTAGAGAATGTAGATTAAGTTTTTTTAATCTGTCCTCATATGGTAGATTTCTGATATTGTGTATCATCTTGGTCATTCTTCGTTGCACTCTCTCCAAGGATTCGATTTCCATTCTATAATAGGGTGACCAGAATTGCACAGCATAATCTAAATGGGGCCTAACTAATGCAAGATAGAGCTGCAAAATAACTTTTTCCGTCCTATTGCTGACGCTTCTTGAGATAAATCCTAAAATTCTGTTTGCTTTATTTCTGACTGCTGTGCATTGCTCTCTTGGCTTAAGACTACTACTCACAAGAACTCCCAAATCCCTTTCACACTGAGAACTCATGATTTCATGGTTATTTAGCTTATAACTAGTATTGTCTTTTATAGTACCCATTTTAACTACTTTACATTTTTCAACATTAAATTCCATTTGCCATTTGTCCGACCATTCAGATAATCTATTTAGATCTTCCTGTAAAGCATGAATGTCTTCTTTTCCATTTATAGTTCTACCTATTTTAGTGTCGTCTGCGAATTTACTTAGGTTACTACTGATATCCGAATCCAGATCATTTAGATATACGATGAATAATAGAGGACCCAGTACCGAGCCTTGTGGTACCCCGCTTGTAACCGAGCCCCACTCTGATTTCTCTCCATTTATGCAAACCCTCTGTTTTCTGTCTTTTAACCATTGTTTGATCCATCTGAGCACAGCTCCTCCTATACCATGAGCTTCCAGCTTTTTAACTAATCTTTTGTGAGGAACTCTATCAAAAGCTTTGCTAAAATCTAGATATATTGTATCATATTCTTTGCCACAATCTACTGCCTCGTAAACTTCTGAATAAAAAGACAGTAAGTTTGTAAGGCACGAAAAACCCTTAAGAAACCCGTGTTGTGAAAGTTTTATCAGTCTGTGTAATTCTAGATGTGCCCTTATTTTATTTGCAATTATGGATTCTAGAATCTTACCCACTGTTGACGTTAAACTTACCGGCCTATAATTATTCTTTTTAACACGTTCTCCTTTTTTAAATATTGGTACCACATCTGCCAATTTCCACTCCATGGGTACCGATCCTAATTTTATTGAATTATTAAATAATGCAGTTAGAGGACAACTAAGCTCTTCCTTGCATTCCTTTAATATTCTAGCATATATTCCATCAGGTCCCAGAGATTTATGAGCCTTTAATTTATCTATTTCTTTTATTACCTCCTCTCTCGTAATATTTATTGAACTAAGTATATTATCGGGACTGTCTCTGTAAATGGATTCTACTTCCGGAATATTTTCCAAGTTTTCATTTGTAAATACAGATAAGAAATAATCATTTAAACATGTACACATCACTTTATCGTCATCTGTGATATGGCCATTGGCTACTTCAATTGGTCCGACTTTTTCCTTAAATTTTGTTTGATAATGTTGATAAAACCCTTTAGGGTTTTCTTTAGCTTCTCCTGCTATTCTAACTTCGTATTTTCTTTTCGACTCTCTAACTATCTTTTTAACTTCCCTGTTTAACTGTATATATTGCTGACTCACCTGCTCTTCACCTCTTTTTAGTTTCCTGTATATTCCTCTTTTAATACCTATAAGATTCTTTATTCTATTGTTCATCCATTTAGGATCATTTTTTCTTGATCTGCAATGTTTCATGGGAATATAGTCTCTCTGACTATTCTTAAGTCATGACAAAATTGTTATATTCCTCATCCAAATTTATATTAACTGACGGGCTGCTGTTCTTTCCTGTGAGAGAATTTAATGTATTGATCTTATCTTGTGATAATCCTTGGCATGTGGTACCCAAATTTCGGGGTAATCCGCTACCTGCGACCTGACCTGCTGGATTAACTACCCACATCTGTACCCCAGAAATCCCTTCCCATACCTCATTAGATAATTTAGTTTTTAAGCCCTCAAAATCTCCTGCTCTAAAGTTTGGAACAATATTCTTATTTTCCTTTATAGTTTCCTTGAAAATTATGTTAAATCTAATGGAATCATGGTCACTGTTGCCCAATTTTTCACCAACTTCTAAATTTGTAGCCATATTCTCTCTATTACTAAGAACTAAATCTAGTGTATTCACCCCCCGTGTTGCTTCATGTACATGCTGAGAAAGGAAATTGTCTTCTACTACTTCCAAAAACTCCTTAGAGCTACTATCACCTGTTATGGTTTCCCAGTTAATATGTCTAAAATTAAAATCGCCTACAATGCAAACTCTATTTGACCTGCTCACTTTAGAAATTTCATCATATATAACTTGCGACTCTATATTATCTAGATCAGGTGGTCTGTAGACTACTCCTACAACTAGACTTTCTATATTATTTTTAATTTCAACCCATAAGGTTTCTGAATTTAGATTTGTCTTAATTCCAGACTTAATGCAGCTTCTGAGGCTATCTTTAATATACATAATTACCCCTCCCCCTCTTTTATCTGCACTACGATCAGCACTATAAAGTTTATATCCTGTAATTATGTACTCAGCTTTAAGGTGTTTGCTTTCTAATTTAATCCAACTTTCACTAATGCATATTATATCCGGTCTCTCACTACATACTATGGCTCTCAGTTCTTCTATCTTGTTACCTAAACTACGGCTATTTGTATAATATACTTTTAAACTTTCTCTAGCTTCACCCTTCTTGTGGCTATTCTTTTTGTTAATATTTGTTCTATGTAACAAATGGTTCTTATCCTTAGACTCCCAGTTATTTGACCCACTATTTACTGAACCCTTACTGACTAATTTCTCTGCACAAGTATTAATCATTTCATTATTTGTGTCTAACAAAACCCCCCTACCTCTCTGTCTATCATACCAGCCAATACCGAGACACCTGAATTAGAAAGATGCACTCCATCCCTTGCATACATATGCTTACGACTAGTGAAGTGATCCCACCCGTCTATAAAACCTATATTATTCTCCCGACAGAAGACTTTCATCCTAGCATTTACTCCTATAGCTCGAGACCACCACTCTGAACTTTGGCTAAGCCTAGGGAGAATACCACACATCACAGGAACTGCACCCCTTTTCCTAATCTTATCCAGGGCTTGTCTATACAACCTAATCAGCTCTTCACTTCTACCATCCTGCACGTCATTTCCCCCAGCTATCAAACAAACAACATCTTTTTTCTCAATCCAGCTATTTATTGACTCACCCACCTTCTTCATACCTGCTCCAGGGAAAAAATATTTTCCTCTAACTCTATGCCGGAGTTTCCTGTCTACATATCTGCATAGTGAATCCCCTACAATTACCAAAGAACGAGACTTATCCGGAGGATGGGTTACTCCGACCTTGGGAGACTTACCTAGGCTCTTGACCTGAGAGCTTTTCCCACTTCCATTTTTACGATCGCTAGTACACCTATCTGACTCTATGGTTCCTGAAGAATTGCTGCCGCCACTGTCACATTCATCTCTAAGTGACCTAAATGAATTAGCAACCTGTAGTCTAAAAGTATCATTTTTCTTAAGAACCATTTTCGTTGAACCCTTATTCACAACTTTCCAGTCGTCTTCATTATTCAATCGACCCTTCCTGGTTAACACCTCTACTTTACCTCTCAGATCCCTGTTCTCCTCAGCTAAGGATCTGACCTCCTGCCTGACTGCGGCCAACTCATTTCTTAAATTAAAAATGAGTTTGCTTGCGTCAGACGAGGACAAATCCCCAGCACAGCCACAAACAGCACCAACAACGACACAACTACCAACACCACTACCACTAACACCACCAGCACAAAGAACACCACCACTCTCCATTGTACTAAGCTTGGTCAAGATTAGACCTACTGGAAGCACGTCCTCACTTTCAGTTCTATTATAATTTTAAGGACTAACATTTTCCTTTGTTAAGGATTTAATGATCTTGGCGATTTCTTTAATTGTGGATAATGTGTTTGGATTAGGCCTGTAATATAATCATAAAAATTTTTAATCCCTCAGGTCTCATGAGTCCTTTTGTTTACGTTTCCTCCATCTTTGTTATTTTTTCTCAGTTGTACTTAAGAAGGGATCAAGTTAGTATCCAAAATTTAGCATTATTTTATAAGATTTGTTTCACTGATGGGCTTCCTCTCTCTCTCTCTCTCTCTCTCTCTCTCTGTCTCTCTCTTTCTTTCTTTACATATATATATATATATATATATATATATATATATATATATATATATATATATATATATATATATATATATATATATATATATATATATATATATATATATATATATATATATATACATATACATATTCATATACATATACATATACATATACATATACATATACATATACATAAACATATACATATACATATACATATACATATACATATACATATACATATACATATACATATACATATATATATATATATATATATATATATATATATATATATATATATATATATATATATATATATATATATATATATATATATATATATATATATATATATATATATATATATATATATATATATATATATATATATATTGACGCCAATAAGGCAGTCAAGTTTATTAGTAGGTGATAAAGAAAAGAGCCATATCGCAGACTCGTCTTTATAGGTGCGGTTTGCCTAGAAGCCATAAAACAACTACTATTAATCATTGAATACAATATATGATTCTACCTTACACAAGTGTTTTAGTTATTGTCATCGTCCTTTCTCCCTATTTATCATTTTATGCTACATGTTAATTTTTTTAGGTAAATGCAGTTAGCTTCTCATAACCTATGTAACTGAGGCCCAGAATAAATCCACTGAATAATACGTCTGCTCTTGGATCCACTCAGTTTCAGTCTTCCTATCCTCTCGAGGTGTATGGCAGTATATGGATTATACTTACTAAGCAAGAACAAACAAACAAAACAAAAACAAACAAACAAACTTTATTTCCATTTCAATACAATGGGTATTCGTCAGCCAGGGCAAGCCCCAACCCCCCACTGTGGTGTCCAACCACAGCAGTTCCTGCCAGTAAACAGCTTAAACTCTCGGTCTTGGACGGGAACCGATCTTTCGACCTCGTGAATGCGAAGCCAGCGCGTTACCACTGTACTAGCCACTCCGTGGCGCCCCCCTCTCTCTCTCTCTCTCTGTCTGCATATACACACATACATGTGTGTTGCTGCTCTCTCTCTCTCTCTCTCTCTCTCTCTCTCTCTCTCTCTCTCACTCTCTCACACACACACACTCTCTCTCTCTCTCTCTCCCTCTCTCACTCTCTCTCTCTCTACTGCCATGAGTGGCGGTTACACTCCCCCCGTCGAGCAGTAGCGGCTGCCAACCCCAAGCTTAACGAGAGCATTTTACATCTCCGGAATGTGCACTCCCTCCAGTAAGCAGAGATGAATCGGCGCCCACATCAGTGTCCCCTTCTGCGTCCTGACCCGTACCCGACGAACAATCCCATCGTCACTATGGAAGATTTCATGACCCTGGCTAGTGGCCACTGATTCCTAGGGGTGGGCATATCCATGATGAGAACCACATCACCAACGGATAGATTAGGACTCCCCCAGACTTTCCTTTGTTTGCTCCGCAAACTCGGCAGATATTCCCTCAACCACCTCTTCCAGAACTGATCAGCCATCTGCTGTGCATGCCGCCATCGGCGTCAGATGCAATCTTCAGCAGTCCATACTCCCAGGAAAGGGCTGGGATCCCCCCTGGCGCATAGAGCTTGAGCAGGCATAAGCACCGTCTTATTTCCTGGCTCCTGTGAAGTCATAGTTAATGGTCGATTATTGACGATTCGCTCCACCTCACAGAATAAGGTTTGAAGGCGACCGTCAACCAACACCTGATTTCCAATCAGAGTATAGAGTGTTTTCTTTACAGTGCAAATTTGTCGCTCCCAAACACCTCCTGCGTGTGGAGCCCTGGGGGCATTGAAAATCCAACGTATTTCCCGCTCAGCCAGCCTTGTTTGTAACACTCGGTCGGCCTCCCAGGACTTCGCAGCCTCTTTGAGATCCTTGCACGCCCGTATCATGTTGGTGCCATTATCCGATCGCAACAGCCGTAGTGTGATGCCCCTCCTGCACGTGAACCGAGAGATAGCCAAGAGTAGGTCTGCAGCATCTAGCCTGGTAAGAGTCTCCAGGTGGACCACGCTGGTGCTAAGGCACGTAAAGAGGCAGCCCCATCTCTTATCGCATCGACGTCCCACGGTAATCATGAAGTGGCCAAAGCAGTCGAGTCCTGTGGCCTCAAAGGGGGGTCATCCATATGCCACTCTATCATCTGGAAGATCCGCCTGTCTCTGTGGTCGCTGCTGCCCATTTTGCCTTCTGCACAAGACGCACTGTCTCAGCAATCTATCTACCAGTCGCCGCACCTGTGGGACCAAGTACTTTTCTTTCAGTGAGGCGATCGTGTGCTCCCTCCCCATGTGTCCTGCATTTACCTGGTGGATGCGTCGGATAATGAGGGTAGTAACTGGATGGTCCTTAGGGAGGAGAATTGTGTTACGTATTTCCTGTGTCACCACGGCTTTACATAGGCAACCACTCACTCGTACTAAACCTTTCAAATCTAGGTGTGGCTCCAAGAAGAATATCCCACAGCTCTTGGTGAGTGGCTTGCCATTTCGGAGAGCCTTGACTGCCTCCCCATAACTCTCCTTTTGCACGGCCTTAATAACCCGATGTTCAGCCATGTGAAACTCGTCCACAGAGATGTAGCTATGATTGCTTACCAGAGAGGCCAGCCTGGGAAAGCGCCACCCGATGAGCCTCCATAGCCAGGCCACTGATCTCAGTAATGTATCCCAGCTAGAGAACTGGTTCCAGAGACGTTGAGATGCTGATGGTGGAGTCTCAGTTACCAATGCTGTCAGTGATAAGGGCGGTCGCAGCTCCATGTCTTCAGTGTCTCCTGTCAGCATAGTGATTTCCGGATGCCAATGCTTCCTTGGGTAGCCTAGGAAGTCCGGCCCACTTGTCCACCTGATCCTCACCATCATGGCATGGCTCGAAAGGCCCCGCGATGCGTCGTCTGCTGGGTTATGTGCTGAGGGCATGTGTCGCCATTGTTGGATCGGTGCCAGACGCTGTATTGCTGCCACCCTGTTAGCAATGTAGGTCTTGAACCGCCTGCTAGGATTGCTGATGTACTGCAGCACGAGCATACTGTCTGTCCAATACACGACGTCATCAAGCTTGACCTCTAGCTCGTCGGCGATGATTGCAGTTACTTCGGCAGAAAGCTTGGCGGCACACAGCTCCCACCTAGGTATACTCATTCCCTTCAAAGGGGCTAAACCTATCTTACCGAGAACGAAGGACACGCTTATCCTGTCCTTAGTGTCACTGAAGCGCAGGTAGCTGGCGGTGCCATACGCCGACTGGGATGCGTCGGCGAAGGTGTGCAATTCCACTTGCTCAAGTTCTCCCGTAGCTCCATTGTGATAGTGTCTAGGTATCGCGAACCCCTTCAACTGTCATAACTTTTAATCCATTCCTTCCAATCCCGCTGACCTTGCTCGCTGATAGGTTCGTCCCATCCCTTAGCAATCCGGCACTCTTCCTGGAAGATGATCTTGGCACTGACTACAAATGGCGCCAGAATTCCAAGAGGGTCATAGACGGCGCTGAAAGTTGCCAATAGGCCTCGTCTAGTGAACGAACAATCTTTGAACTCCACTCGTTCTGCAATCTTGTCTTTTGCTTGGTCCCATATCACTCCCAGTGCTCTTCCTTCCGGTTGTGCAGCTGATATTATTTCAGACCTCGTCCCGCATTCACGGAGCCCTTTCTTCTGCATCCCTTTCAGCACGTCTGGTAAGTTGCTCGACCATTTTGTAAGGTGAAATCCTCCTTTACTCATGAGGTTCGTCAGCTGCATGGCTATGGCCGCTGCCTGGTCCGTGTCATCCACGTTTGCCGTAGGGCATAAGCCACACAGGCCGGACTCCACACACCCCCAAAACACGTGTACTGTCATCCGGAACACTTCGATGGGGGTTTGTTTTCGATTGTCCTTCCTCCATAAGAAACGTAAGGCTTCCCTGTCGGTCTCCGCCACTTTCACCTGATAGAACATGGCCTCTATATTTGCCGTCACTGCCACTCTGCCCTGACAAAACCGAAGAAGAATCCCAATGAGCTTATTGCTTAAGTCTGGCCCTTGTAATACTTGTGAGTTTAAAGACACGCCTTGATGAGTCGCTGCGCAGTCAAAAACAATTCGCACCTTCCCTGGTTTTCTGGGGTTCAGTACCGGATGATGAGGTAGATACCAGATCCGCTGCTCACCGAGTTGGAGGTCTCAATCCGGCACTCATTCCGCATACCCCGCTGTCAAGAGTTTTTGAATTTCTGCCTTGTAGGTGTTTCCCAACACCCTGTCCTTCCTGAGTCTGTTCTTTAATTAATCCAATCTGTGACGAGCCAATTTCCAATTGTTGACCTGAGGCAACGATGACTGCTTAAATGGGATCGGTAGTACGTAGTGCTCTCCGCTCCTGCTTACACTACTTTCCCACAGGCTCAAGATATACTTGTCCAACGGCGACAGTCCCTCTCCCTCCTGAGCCTCCTTTGCTGTGGGCTCGTCCAGCTCCCAGAATCGTTGTACTCGTTGCTCCAAAGACTCATTGCCACTTGTTGATCTTGGCAGCTCGGCTATGGCAGTGAGACTCGTCGCCATTTCCGTTGTGTCCCTGGACAGCAAAGCGCCCTGTACCATCCAGCCTAGAGCTGTCCTCAATGCGAAGGGTTCCCCGTCACACCCCCACCTGACCTCTAGCGGGAGTAGGGCCCGTAGATGGTCAAGTCCAATGGGAATTTCCACCTCGGCGTTCTCCCCTTTGCTCACAAATGATATCCCTAAGGAGGCCAGGTGCTTCCATTGGCAGATCTCCTCCCTTCTGGCAATGCAATCAGTTATTCTCCTTGGCAGGCAGGTGACCACTATGATTTTGTAGAGCCTCAGCTCTTTGGGGCGCCTAGCCTTTGCCGCTATTACCCACAGGTCCACCATTCTTGTGTCCCACTGCCGTGCCTGGTCGATGGTGTTAGCTTCTACCTGTATCGGTACTCCAGGGTTTCTGGTCTTGTCTACCAGGCTGTGTGAACAGAATGTATGATCACTCCTGCAGTCCAGAAGGGCTAGGGTTTTGACCCACCCCCTCTGTGTGATGTTCGTGTTTCCTGTCCTGACATATACCTCCACTATAGGCAAGGCAACTGTCCCCTTCTCCTGATGTCATTCCCTGGACCGTCCTGCATAGTTAGCGGCTCTGAGCTTCTCTTCTGCCCGCGTGTCACTTCTTTGTTCTGACCGTTGTCGGCTCTCTTGCTCATGGCCTTTTCGGTCTCGCTCAAACCATACGTCTCCTTCTCAGTTTGATGATCGCTGGTCCCTTCAGTTGCCTCGTTCACGAGTCCTCCCTGTCAACCTACTGTCATAATCGATGTGCAGGATCGTTGCGTGCGAATCACTGTCGCATACCTCACAAGGCTCCCTTTCTCGGCATGTGGCGACTCTGTGTCCCTTCTTTAGGCACCCAAAATATACCCTAAACTTTGCAGCCGTCCTCAGACGCTCCTTAGTCCCTACCCTTGCGAAGCTCCAGCAAACCTTGAGTGAATGTCTATCATGACACAACTGGCATAGTTCAGACCCTGTCTCCCTTTCCTTCACCTTCCCACGCTCTGGTCCATCTCGATTGCCTCTGGCTTCCCTTGGAGACTCATGACCTGTGTCAATTGTTGCTCGCGCATCCCGTGTTTGGATACTGCCCATCTGCTCTACGATGTACCTTATGAGATCCGGTGCTCCACAGGGGCTTCCTGTATTATTCTCCTTCATTTTGGGCATCACTCCGAACTTGCATGACATGTCCACGAGCAGTCGACCTCTGGCATCCTTGATCAGTTTGATTTCAGTGTTGTGATCATTTTTTGCCTCCCGTATCAGTCCTTCCCATACTTCCATCAGCTGTACCTGTAGTCCGTTGAGACCTCGGATGTCCTCATCACGGATTCGCCTTCCTTCCCTCATTCGTGCCCACAATACCTCGGTGGGTGGCTCGTCATACCCGAACGAGCCCTCTAGGTATCTTAACGCTTCTTGACATGCCGCTTCTGCATTTGGGTACACCTTGAGGAATCTTCTTAAGTGATACTTAACTCTCTCTCCCTCGCATGCATCTATCAGTAACATCATTTTCTCATCAGGCCCCATGGCGTTTCGCCCTGTGTACTCTCGAAACTGTACTATGAAGTCCCTGTAGCTCCTTTCTGTCTGGCCATCGAATCGAAGAGCATTCCCTTGGCTGACCATTACTGGTCTTACTCGCGTTTGGACGGCTCCTGTGGGTTCCACCAGCCACGAGTGGCCCGGGACAGCATTTCTTCCGGCTCCTGCATCTGTTCGTTGCTTCTCCTTCTCTTGCTCTTCCTTGCCCCTTAGATCCTTGTCCTCGTGGTTCCCTTCGTTGTCTACCTTTCTTTTCTTGCTCATGCCCGTGTCGCTCCTTGTCTCCCTGGAGCCTTCTTCCACTACTTCTATTCCGTGCACCATCTCCGTCCTTTGCAGCCAATCATCGTTGTTCCTCTGCTCCTGCATTAATTGTTCAACTATGCCTCTGATGGATTCCTTGGCAGACTCCAAGACGCTGGTCATCAGGGCTGCCTCTGCTGCTGTCAGTTGCTTCTTCATCGGCTCCTGTGCCTTGCCTGACTGTTCCCCGTGCCATTCGTTCATGTGCACTTCCATATCTAGTCTTGAAAGTATCTCGGCATCTTGCTTCTTGCCTTCAGTCGCCGTCCGCGTCCTATGGCTTCCCTCTCCTATATCCAGTCCCCTGTCCTTATCATTTGCCTCCATTTCTTATTTAGGTAAGAGATCTGTATCTTTTCTCTTTCGGACTAAGCCGACACTGCGGAGGTATAACCTCAACACCGTTTTCACAAGAGCGGAAGGATAACTTCAGCTCTGTTTTGGTTAGTCAATAGGTCCTGCACTGCAGAGGGATTCCTCAACTCCGCTTCCCACATTGCGGAGGGAAACCTCCTCCAAACTTACCACTGTAGCACTGCAGAGGGATACCTCAACTCCACTTCCCACATTGCGGAAGGAAAAACTCCTCCGTTCATACCACTGTAGCTAACTTACCACTGTAGCAAACTTACCACTGTAGCATTGCGGAAGAATACCTTAACTCCGCTCTCATGTTGCGGAGGGAAAACCTCCTCCGTTCATACCACTGTAGCTTACTTACCACTGTAAGACTGCGGAAGGCCACTTGAACTCCACTCCCACGTTGAAGAGGGAAAACCTCCTCCGTTCACACTACTTTAGCACTGCGGAGGGACACCAGAACTCCGCTCCCACGTTGCGGAGGGAAAACCTTCTCCGTTCACACTACTGTAGCACTGCGGAGGGACACCAGAACTCCGCTCCCGCATTGCAGAGGGAAAGCCTCCTCCGTTCACACCACTGTAGCAGCGCAGAGGGATTCCACAACTCCGTTTCCCACATTGCGGAGGGAAAACCTCCTCCGTTTCTGCCACTGTAGTTTACTTACCACTGTAGTGCTGCGGAGGGACACCTAAACTCCACTCCCACGTTGCGGAGGGAAAGCATCCTCCGTTCAAACCAATGTAGCTTACTTACCCCTGTAGCAATGAGGAGGGACACCTGAACTCCGTTCCCACGTCGCGGAGGGAAAACCTCCTCCGTTCACACTACTGTAGCAGCGCAAGGGGATTCCACAACTCCACTTCCCACGTTGCGGAGGGAAAACCTCCTCCGTTTCTACAACTGTAGCTTACTTACCACTGTAGCACTGCGGAGGGACACCTGAACTCCGCTCCCACGTTGCGGAGGGAAAACCTCCTCTGTTCAAACCACTGTAGCTTACTTACCACTGTAACACTGTGGAGGGACACCTGAACTCCATTCCCACGTTGCGGAGAGAAAACCTCCTCCGTTCATACTACTGTAGCCAACATGTCATGCATCTAGCTACTGATAACATTTAGAACAGACTTACAGGTAACTTAATTTGAGCCCTACTAAATTGTCTCAATTGTACTGTTAAGATAAATGTCTCCAAACTGCATCAACCTTTACAATATGATATCATGTAATAACCTGACAATTTCCTTACTGCTAGTGTACATTACTCAAATCCAGCTAATTATTTGGCTTAAAGAGCCATTGCATATACCTTTCATTCTCTTCAATCTGTCCTTCACTCTACCTCTAAGTGTAAGCACTCCCCCCATTGCAATAATTAATTCTTAGGTCTGCTGAGACCTTCAACACAACTCACAACAATGTTCAATCAGTATTCACTATATTCACCTTTATTATTCACCTTTGTTGAAGTATACATT